>BQNB010202186.1:0-10857 GCA_026074375.1 Tanacetum coccineum
AAAACACATAAAGCTACATTCTAATAATTTCACATGAATATACCTAACCTTTAAGAGAAATGCTTATAAAACTTGAAAGTCGTTGCATTCATGAGGGTCGGGTAGTTTTTCCAGATTTTGATGATTTGGTCTATGTCGGGTCCATGTTTAGTCATATCGATTCAGATTGTCTTCTCAAAATTAATGAGCAAATCGTTCCTCATTTCATTCTTGAATTCTATAGTCAATACCAAGTCAACTACACTTTAGAGGGTCAAATGTTAATCGAGTTTGTCATCCAAAACTAATTCTTCTCTTACACAATTGAAGAAGTGGTATTCCCTCTAATGGTGCTTGCTCTTTTACCGACAAGTGGTCACTTGACGACTTGCGATATAGTGTCCTTACGAGTGGTCCCTATCAAACCAACCCTCCTTACCCCGATGAAATCAAAAACTATGTTCAAGAGGAATGGGAGGGCCCGGTCACTCGTATTCGTCATGATAAAATCATTGATGTTGAGGAAAACCAAATTCTAACTCGTGAAATTGTGTCAGTAATGAAAACTTAGGTCGAAATAATTCGGGAAAATGTATTCTGTCTGGGGGGTAACCAGGATCATGTCCCCGCGTGTCTTTGTCACATGCTCTATTGTATTGCTAGGTCTGAGCGATACAATCTTGCATATTTTATTGCAAAACGAATGGAGTTTTTCACTAAACAACCTCGGTTAATTCTACCATACGGTATGTTATTAACCCGATTGTTTAAGTATGTCATATCCGAGAGTCCTGAGTTGTCAAACGATCGTTACGTCTTGTACGATCGTGTCATGTATCCTCTTACCGCTCAACAAGAGCGAAAGACTCGAAAGGATTATGGCACGAGAAGAGGTCGCTCTTCCACTTCCTCTTCATCCGCCTTCGGTTAACCATCCTCCTCTCATCTCCATGATGATGATAATGATGAAAATGACGAAGGGACCTCGCGTGCAAGCACTCCTTCCCCCACTCGTTTTGTTAATTCATTGACAAATGAGGTTCCTCGAGTCTTTTCTAATCCACCCAACATCGACCCAAACATGGAACCACTTCTACATCAGCCTAAAACAAAATCCTCAACGTCAAGTTTAATTGCAAGTGAGCAACATGGTGGACAATGTCAATAGGGAAGAGCATAAGAAACCTCCATGGAGGAAGAAGAAGAGTGAGCTATTGGATAATTGTTATTAGACTATTTATTCTTTATTTTTCCTACTCTTGTTATATTTGTTGCGTACTTATTTTTACTATACTATGCCTTTGGTAATTTACTTATCCTATTTGGTAGGATTTTAAAAATTAGTTGGGAATCCGTAATTTGCTTGGTGTCGTTCCATTTTATCATCCAAAATATTTGCATGCTTTTGTCACTCTTATGCTATTTGTTAGATTTTGAGATTATGCATGCTTATTTGTATATTAGTCATATGCCTAATAACTGCTTCACCAAATTTTATAGCTAGCCTTTAAATTGAAATGTTGGAAGTATTAGATGATTTTTGAAGTAATAGATTTGGCGGCAAATGGATTTTTGGATAGCTTGATTATGCATAGGAATTTAAGGTCTGGAAACATTAGGAAAATCTTTGTGTTTCTATGAGAACGGCACCCAAAAATACTATAGGTGGACCACATTTATATCCGGGAAACCAGCATTTTTATAGGACGACCATCAAGCATAACGAGATTTTTTAATGTGTCTTCTGGATTTTCGTGCAGTTGACTATTCCAATCTATTAGTACACGCTCTATATATTGTTTTTTCTTGCATTTGTTAAACACCTTTTGGAATCAAATATTCAACTTCCCATGCCTTACTTCTTTAATCCACTACCTCCAAAACAAATAGTCATCACCTTCACTATCTTTATCATCTTCACTTCTCTTCTACTTCCATGGCATCCACACAAGCCTCCTCTTCTAACCCCTCTAAGAAAATCAAACTAACCATTATTCCACCAAGACAACTCTTTGTGGACCTATCTAGTGAGAAGATGTCATACCAAACATTCTTCAACAACCAAAATCTTCCTATCCATCTCACCAATGCACATTCAAAAAAACTACAGCAACCAAATTATTAATCATTACCTTTAGCACTACTCGTCTCATTTGAGTCAAAACCTCAATTTTCACCTCCCTCCTCCAATGACACACCTTCTCCTCAACCATACAATCCATTTCTTGATGATATCATAGATGTTCCTCCAAGACCTTCAAACCCAATTCCACTCCAAAGTCATCCCACTTTAGATATCACTCTATCCTTGTCATCAATTACTCCTCTTTATCACATCCTTGATAACCCTTAACCACCTTCACCACAACCACCACCTCAACCACCTCTCATGTGTCATCCACTTTACTACAACATGTTTGACTATTGACTATCATGAGGTAAATTGTCTTTGTTGTTTTCACAATCAAAATCTCATTTTCTCTCTTAGGGATGAGATGAACTTAATGTTTGCTCACCTTGAGTATCTTCTTACCTTTGCCATTGCCTCACCCTCTCCACCTCATCTTTAAAACATCTTTAATGCTTCTAAATAATATTCCACCCTACCTTTTGCTCAAAGTCATTTCTATGAATCAAGAATCACCTAAGGCTTATGAAGTATTTAGTTTATTAGTGTAGTTTGTTTAACTTTGGTTCTCATGCAATCTATTATGTATGAGTTATTTTTAGTATTGTAAGCAATCTATGCTTTATTGTATGCATTTGCTATCTATGAATGAATTTATCCTATAGGTGAATGGTATGAATTACTTAGTTGGTTATTTGTTCTCCACATAGCCAAACATATATATTTGTCGTAATCTTGCTACTTGTTTGAATTTTTCTCTTGCACTTGTATTTTAACTGTTTTGTAGCAAAATCATTTAGATCAGACCCCTTGTGTCCCCAAACATTGGGGCATACATCAAGGTGTCTTCGCATCGTCGATTTCTTTCTCTCTATAATTTCGACGGTTACCTTTTTGGATTCGAACAAAATGGGGGAGATGGATTAAAAACTCATTAATAACTTGAATTTTTATTTTTATAACACAATGTGTTTTATTTTGTTCTATCATCAAAACGGGGGAGATTGTTAATGAAAGAATACCTGAAAAAAGTTATTAATATTTTTAGACTCTTACATTTGAAGACGAACAAAATGTAAAAACATTCACCGATAAAAAATAAACGTTTTTCATGTTATTAATAATAAATTCTATTTCGACATAAGCACTTAGGTATGGATAAACAAATCATTAAACATAATTAGTGATCAAGAAAATAATTTTTCTTCTTAACCATCACATTTCTACAAAACTATTTTTACAAAATATACAAAATACTTTTATTAATAAAAATAATGTTTTATCTAAAAACAAAAGTTTGAATTCACTTTTCCCCCCAAAACAGAAAATAACATACCAGGATCAACCTTCCCCACAAAAAGACAAAAATTAGAGCCTTAGTCTAGTGGCAGCTCCCTTAGTGGCTAAGCGGCCCCCAGATATACCTGGGACTACCGGGACCCCCACCAGCAGATGTTAGGATTTTCTGGCTATAAATACTGCATTATTCTCAATAGAAAAACACACCTCTTTGCATGAATTTTTTAGTCATCTTTCTCTCTCTAAAAACCTTCTTTCTCTCGCTAAATCTCTTAATCACTAACATTGTGTAATCTTATTTTAAGTGATCCAATCTCATCTTCCTCATTCTCCTATCAAGTGCAAGAGAAGAACACTTGTATTCGCCAAGAAACGAAGTGTTATAGATTAGTGATTTCTCTTCTCTTCTTCTAAGATCCAAATCTCTATTTTGATTATCTTGTGTGATTGTGTATATCAAATAGTGTATAAATCTGATAGTGTAGATCTTGTGATTGGGTAGTGTTTGTGAAGTGGTAGATTGGTTATAGCTAAGATTAGGACTCGACATTTAGCTTAGTGTTGGAAAATAACGTAAGCGACGTGTAAACGGTTTTCTCCGCCTAAAGGGAGCTTGTTGACATAGTGAAATCTCGAGTCGGATACTCGAGGAGTGGAGTAGGGCGAAGAGGAGCTTCGTAGCCGAACCACTATAAATCTTGGTGTCTTGGTTTGATCGTTCTTTACCTTATCTCTTTATTTGTTTGTGTTTCTCATTTATTGTTTGTATTGATATTACAAGTAGATAGTTATATTGATTGGTTCATATTGTTTATTGATTGAACATATACTCGAATTTAACAATTTTAAAAGTAAAATTTTAAAACGCCAATTAACTGGTAAACTATTCAACCCCTTTCTAGTTTCCACACACACTTTCAACCCCAATCCTTTTTATATACACACTTTTAACTTCTCAAATCAAAAAAATGAATTCCAGTCATTTTTTAATGGTATAAATGACGAAGAGTATGTTAATAGTTTAGTCTTCGAGTTATTTAAAATGTCGCTTTGCTTTTTTAAGCTTCCACTTCTACAATCCCAAAAATCCTATGAAACATGATTGATAGAGATTGTCACAGTGCTCATGATCGTCTAGTGGCGGCTTACTTCGCTAAACAACCATCGCACACCCATTTACAATTCCGTAAGCGATTATGAATTAGATGAAAACTATTCACGCGCATTGTTCGAGAATTGACTAATAAGTACCCTTAATTTCAAGAAACTCATGATGTTATTGGAAAAAATTATGGCATTTCATCTTTAGTGAAGTGTACCTCCACAATTCGTCAATTAGCATATGACGTCATTTGATTTGTCAGTGTTTGGGTCACAAGTGCTCGCTATAGATCCGTTTGTGGCGGCTTACTTCTCGCCTAGAAACCAACCATGCACACTCGCCAATTTAACCATTATCTACTCAGTATAAGCGATTTTATGAATTAGTGATGAAAACTATTCCTAGCGCGCATGTTCAGAATCGACTAATAAGTACCCTTAAATTTTTGCAAGAAAATCATGTGATGTTCATTGGGAAAAAATTATGGCATTTTCATTCTTTAGTAGAATTTTCCCTCAACACTTTAATTCAATCAAGCATATCGACGTTCATTTTCCAGAATCTCTTCGCGCAGTCCTATCTACGAAATCGGTGATAAAACTGCTTTGTGATTTTGTCTAGTTGTTTCTGCTATCGGGGTTAGGAGTTATTGGACGAGGAGAATTTGGCTAACTCCTACACAAACGATCGTTGAAAAAACTCATCTGCTTTTCACGTTAAGAGAGAACCAATGGGATTCCTAAATATGTCTAGGACGCCATTCTCTTGTAAGGGGTTATGACTGTACGAAATGGTCATGGGCTCAGATGCCCAAATAGATCGAACAGTGTAATAATGATTAACGCAAGGTCATGAAGCACACAGGGACTAGCCTTAGAATGAGTGAAACAAATTTGGGCTATCAAATCCACCATCCTCCCGAAGAACTTTGGTGTAACAATGAGGGTGTTGAGTTTATGAGTGGGTTGTGTTGTTTTGTTGGTAATAGAAGTTCTTTCGCTCTTCCCCCCCCTCTGTGCAATTAGTTCCCTCCTCTCGTGTTCCCCCGTACTTCCTTCATGCGCTCCCTTCGTACTTGGTTTCTTGATCCGATCTTGTACCTTTTGCGGTGTTGTACACATCATGATTGCCTTGACCCTCTGTCTCTGTCGGGCAATACTTTCCTATTGTGGGTTTTGTCTTTATTATTAAAATATTAGAGACAAGTAATAATGGATGGAAAGGAATTAGCCATATTCTTGTCTATTTGTTTGTTGTTCGCCTCCAAGTTGGTTTATGATGGTTGATTGACTTTTTGAGTATGATTGTTTGATAGTTTAATTTTGTCCGATTACAATATTAGTGATTTGATTTTTAGTTATGGTGAAGGTATGAAATGGGAAATAGATAAGTTTACCATAACTTTTTGTTTTTAACATTGTTAGTTATATTAGAAGACTTGTTGGTGAGTAAGAGCATTTCCCCTATTTTGATTATAAAACTCGCATTGTGACATATGTGAATGGATTTTTGGAGATTTTGTTGAACTCTATGTTGCTAGGTATGAGTGAAGATGATATTCAACAAACAAAGGGGAAATAGCTTCGTCGGTAGTATTGCTTCTTGAAAGAAGGTGTTGTTTGGTGATGATGTTCCTATTTGGAGATTTGTGATGTGTTTTTTTTTGATGTTTTTGTTTGGTAGATTAATTAGACGAAGGAAACCTAAGTACATATGGAACAGTTGGGTTTGGACGTTCAGAAGCGGTAAAATTATGTGCACTGTAGCTATGTTATAATGTGTGTTTTCGTAATGAATTTGTGCTGTGGTTGGTGTATTTAGTGGGGTGGTATTGATTAGTAATTGTAATTTAATTTTATTTTTTAATTATTGTAAATGTAGTGTTTTTTTTTGTTATTAGATATAAATTTGTAATTATAAAAAAATAGTGTATCGGACACAATGTCTGCATAAAGAAATGTCACAATTTATGGTGCTCTTGGTTTGTGGTGGTGGTGTCACCCTAGGGCAAGAGAAAGCTGAATCGTTATAGGAGCGTGCTCGATCCTAATGGACTTGTGTGGCACCCAATGATATATTGGTTCTTTGTCTATTTGGTGTATATTGGTTCCACTTACTAGAATTAGTTTCATTGAAACTCTTTTTTCTCGAAAAGTAGAGAAAGAGAAAGATTGGTAGTGAAGATTTGGTTAAATCATTAATTTTGACCTTTTAGATACTGTATGTTATTATGTAAAATTTGATTTGAATTTAGAGCTTTAGAGATGGAATATTGGTACGAAGCCTCGTACGTTTTTGAAGGGGTTGGCCGTGGTCAAATTATGGAGGAGGGAATAATGTTGATCTCGTGTGTATCTGTTGTCGTAAACTATAGGCTAGTGGCTCGAGTTCGACTTTTTTTTATTAAGATTAATGTTCTATACTCACGAGATGAGACGTAGTTTGTTATTTTGTGAGGGTTTAATAGAAGAATATGCATTATGTCAACTTAGTTTGTTACGGGTTCATGTTGACAAGCTCTCCAGTCAATATGTCCTACATTTATAGTATCATCCTCATTATAAATTCCACAGCTGGATTGTGCCTATATAAAATTTCTGCCACATACTCAGGTCCAGAAGTGTCGAATGGTGTGTGTTTTTGTGATATTGTTTATTTGACTCAGAATGATTGGGGTTTAGGGGTGTTTGCATGGTGGGTTGTAGGGTGGGTGATGTTGCGATAAAGTACTAGATAAATCTTGTTAGATATAAAGAATAAAAAATTAGAAGACACTACGTTAAATTAGAGCTCACAGGGAAGCCTGAGGATAAGCTCGAATTCATATATATGGGTCGTCTGAGAATCGTAAGTCTATGTGGTGATTATGTTATTGGTAGGTAGTGAGAGCGTATAAGAGCGCTAAGTGATATTCTCGTATTTGGTTAAGTTACAAATCACGTAACTTTTGTTGATGGCTCTTCCCTCGGGTATTTTTTTTAGCAATAATGACATAGGGTGTTTTGAATTGTGGGGAGGATGTTACAACTTATTTAGGTTCATCTGGCATAACATCGAGTTGTACAATTTTTCATTGTTTGTGTTATTGACTCTCATGGCGAGTCTTACATTGAATTGCATGGCTATTTGGACACCTGCCTACTTTCTCTTACTTAAGATGTATCCAAGAGTATGGTGTTGTGGTTGAAGCTTTTCTTGATCTCATTCTTTGTGTTAAACCGGGGGTGTTCTGTGGGTGGAGTGATGGGTGAAGCGGCAACCCAGGGTGGCGTGTCAGACCGCGTATGTTCCGTAGCGGGTAGTAGGGATGGGCGCGTGTCCGTTCGCCTGTTGTAGGGCGTTGGAAGCCGTGTGGGTGGTAGAGGGTCGCGCGCGAAGCTTGGAACGGCGTATGTCGCAAGTGGAGGAGTCTAGTCGCTGTGTCGCAAGAACGCTGTGGACATGATAGGCGTGTTGGGAACGTGTCGCTGATGTGGAGGTTGGAAGAGCTGCTGTGATGAGGTTTGTGTTGTTGGGGTGAAGGTTTGGCGGGTTCTCTTACGAGTAGCCTTTGTGAATGAATTTCAACACGTCGCAACATTTAAGTGCAAATGTAGAATTATGTGAAGGACGAATGTGTAGGCTTGTCCTCTTTTAGGAGGATACGTCATTCACTGTGTTTATTTACTGAATAGTGACGTTTAGGGCTCCAGAGGGACTTGGGTTAATGGTCATTTAACATAGCCGGATATAATATCTAATAGGGTAGGGTAATCGTGTCTATTAATGGGCGTGCGGCGCCGCTGGAAGTGGCTGGAATGGTGTAGGTAGGCGATGCGGAGGGAGAAGTTATCGAAGCGGTGAGTTGCGCATAGGCTTTTAGTATCTGAATTCATCTGTGTATTGTTGATAAGACTTAGTAACGCGCAATTATGCTAGTTTTGTTTTAGTAAGAAATGTAACCAATTGATTAAAAGTAGGTTTATCATACTTTGTGTTTTGTAATTTAGCTCATATTATTTGTCTATTTTTTATGGAGGATGTTTGACCTAGATATATAAGCACCTCTCAATATGATTATGGTGTTAAGAGACTTCGTGTATGGAGGCATGGTGGGGGGTGGGTGAGATGGGGATTTAATTAGTCGTGTGAGATAGATCCGGGTCTTTGTGGGTTATTGTGTTAGGAGGGGGGCGCGCTGTTGATGTGGGCGGATACGATGGGATTTGTGTAAAGTTCGTCGGCAAGTGAGGGTCTTAGGAGATAGAGATGAGGAGGGGGGGGGGGGGGGTGGGGCGCAGTGTGGTATTTGAGGAAGATAACTCGATTTTGTGAGAGGAGGGTTGATTGTTTTTCGAAAAGGCGCACCTCCACGAATTCCATTTTGTCTGGTCGCGGCCTGTGGAAGAAGCGCTTGTAAGTAGGGGGGGGCGGGGGGGGCAATAATATGGTTTGGGCAGGTTTAGGTTCACGTTAGTACTATGCGTGTTTAGTTTCTTCTAAGTAAGGGGCACGCCCATTGAAGGGAGTGTGGGTTGGACTTACGAGGAATAAGGGCACACCCTGAAGGGTGTTGGGCTTCGAGGCCCATACTGGTAATCATTGCTACTAATAATTTTACACCACTAGAAACTTTTGGAGGTTTGCCAAGTGCATTCAGGATATAAAACCCGAGTAAAGTTAGAAAGGGGAGACCTTCGAGTTATTTGAAGGGTGCACATGAGAATGCGTTATGTAATATAAACCTCGAAGGTCGTATATTTTGTATGTGTATGAAGCCTATGGCTTTATTTAAGCAAGGTAGTAGTCCTTGGACAATTTACTTTCTGTTATGCCTTTTTTAACCTTTAAGTAAGTAAGAATGAAGTCTGATGTGTTGGCAGTTATTTTTCCCCCAGGGGTGGTATGTACCCATATATAAGACAATTTATTATGTGTCCTCTGGGCTTCGGCCCATCTCCGAACAATTTACAATTATTGTATTTGGCATGGCACAACTTTGATGGTTGTTTAATCAATTCTCCTTATGCAAGGACTTAGTTAAACTATAAATATGTGGAGTGTGATGACACACACCTTTATTTCACTAAACCGTTATATATGGGTTATAACTTAACCTTTTAAATATGTCACAACCTAAGGCTCAAGTGTGGCCTTATTATGTGTATGTTATGTGACATATATAATTTAATTTATGCTCTTTAGTCTTCGCCCTTCTTTGAACTCTTTACTTTTTATGTTGTGACCTTTATACAATAATCCTCTTAGTAGGAATTAGTTATATTATGCATTTGTAGGTGGGGATTGATTACTCGTACCTCACTTTTGTTAAACCTATTTCTTAGGCCATATTTTCTACCTTTAAATATTTTACAACCTAAGGCTCAAGTGTGGTTTTATTGTGTGTAGATTAGTCACCAAGATTTCTCAAGAAGTCCTTTGCTTGTAATAGAGGGTTGTGATCCACTACGCATAAGCCCAGAAGGTTTTGAACGAAGGCCTTTGGAAAGTTAACGTGAATTGTACCATATGTTTGCATAAGTATAAGGCTAAAGTGTGACCTTATGGCATCCTTTCGACATTGAGACTTTTAGAGACTTGGTGAATCAATTCTTTGTTGTAAAAAAATGACATAAGAGATTTAAAGGAAATGAATTATATGATTCACAAGGTAGGAAGATTTACGTCAATGACAACTTGTTTTGCTATGATTAATGATTTTTTCCAAATATAGAAAGGTTTCTATGTAATATAGACTGATCTCTATAATTATTCTTATAAAGGCATGTATTTGTAAGCATAGTTTCGAAGTTAAGACTCCGTTAAATTATAAATTCATACATAGATGTTAATACATCCTTATCTTAGTATTTTATCTGAGATACAAAGACTAAGCTTTGTAATCATGTTCACGGTCACGAAGATGATAGGGCGAGGCTCTGTAATTGTGGTGACAAAGACGCCGGCAAGACGATTATTTTGGATTATGGCAACACATGCGATGCTCTGTAATCGTGTCGAATAGACACTTATGTATTATGTGAACAAAGTCGAAGCTCTGCAATCATGTCGAATGAGACACTTATTTATTATGTTAAGAGAGACTAAGTTATGTAATCGTCTCGACATAGACTCTTATGGAATCATCTCGACCGAGACCCTTACAAATTATGTTAGTATAGGATATGCTCTGTAGTTGTCTCGACAAAGACAATTATGAAATGTATGAACAGAACCGAAGCTTTGTAATCGTGTCAATAGACGCACCTATTTATTACGTGAATAGAGTCAAAGTTTTGTAATCGTTTTGACAAAGACACTTAGGGAAAATTTAAACATAGGCTACGCTCTATACCAATGTCGACAGAGA
>BQNB010202193.1:0-10856 GCA_026074375.1 Tanacetum coccineum
TGTTATAAACCGGAATCTTTATTTATATTGTTGAACAATTTGAAGCCATGGACTTATGTAACAAACAAGTATTTTGTTAGTCCAATGTATCTTTTTCAAACGACACGTTTAGTAGTCATTCTCAGATGTTGTGCTATTGATCCATAAATGTAACGCCCTCGGATATTCAAACATTTCGCTGCGTGCTCAGATTTTAGGATGTTACATGCGCGTTATATATTTATGAATGCGGTGTGTTTGATTGGTGTTTTGTTGTGGGCTATTGTGAGTTTTCAGGATTTTAAATATATGTCCAAGTGGATATTTGCTGTGGAAGTTGGTATCGTGAATTTGCTTTGTTGTTTGATGCTTTTGGAGTTTGTAGTTGCGAATGCCGTGTTGTATGAGGTTGCTTGTGGTGATGAAGAGGCTGTGGAGAGTGTGGTGGGTTATAGGAATGAAGTGTTAGGTTATTCTCGGGTGTTGTATCTCTTGTTTGTTGTTTTGATTGCTCCTTGGTTGATTCGTCCCAAGTTTTGGTGTTCTTGGTGTTAAGATCTTTCTGGTTGGTGTCATGGTTGTTTATCCGTTATCAGTGTATCGTTGTTAGTTTCTTTACATGGTCTGTTAGTTTATAGATAGCGAATCAGGATTGCTTGTGGTGTAGTAGTAATGGTAGTGGTAGTAGTAGACTAGTAGTAGTAGTAATAGTAGTAGTGTTACTCGGGGTGCAATGATGTGAAGGTTGAATAGCGAGTTTATCGTACAATTGAAGTCCAGATTTTGTGTCGATATGGGTAATTGGAATTTGAAAATGTACGACTCGCTGAATATTGAATGAACATGTCACTTTTATGTTAGCGTTTTTCATTTTACTCGTTTATCATTCTCAAACAAAAAGTTGATTTGCTTGAAGAAATTTAACATGTATCTTTTCGTTGTTTATTCTTTAGTATTATCTTTTTATATGATGAATTGCCTTCAGAAATCACTAGGTTAGGGGTAATTCATTACGCCTATACTAAAATGGTTATCACTTGTTCAGTTTACATAATACTGCGGAGAACTATGTCTCAATACATGATTTCACAATGGTTTTCCTGTTAATGTTGGGCAGTGCCACGTTCTGAAAATTAACAAGCGTCTTGATGCACATGTTGAGAAGCTTAAATTTTGAAAAGTTCGTTGTTATTTAGCAAAATCAAAGTTTATTCTTTAGCGAAATCTAGAAAAGTAACCACAAATTTATCATAACTTGGAATTTTGGAGTAGAATGGTCCTCCTTGGTACAAAGTAAAAAATGCGGGATGAGCTTTTGTTTATTGTTAACCTGATTTAAGTTCATTTTGTTGGAAGCCAAAAGTAAACTAGATAGTGTTTCGATAGTATTAAGGACAACTGAAATTGGTGAGGGTCGGACTTGTTTTAGCCATGGATCAATATACAGTGCTATACTGGCTTGAAGTTCAGTTTAGGGGTTGCAGTTCATATATGACTTTTTGGTTTTGGGTCGTGATGATTGTAGGATTTGTTGTGTTTGTTCATCATGGTATCAGGATTGAAATTCAGGGATCAGTCTTTTAGCATGGGTCAGTTAGTGGCGATTTTGCATTTTAAGGAAATTCATTTCTTCTTTTTGCAACGTCACCACTCAGACAGATAGTGTGGCAAAGATGTTTGGTTTAGGGCTTTGGCAAGTTACGTGTCAAGTGTGAGAGGGTCGTGGTTTTTTGCAACTTGTTTCCGTTTTTACTGGGTGATCTGCCTTTATTGATATTGCTTTTAGTGGGTTTAGACGTTGGGAAGGTCTCTTAGTTTGTTAGATCTTCAGTTTCTCGCGTCTTTGTTTGGTCATGGAATAGTTGTGAGTTATAGGGTCAGTCGTGTTGGGTGCAAGTTTTAGTATGAATTGGTCAATGATATCGTGATAGAGTCATGTAATTGTAGCTTATTGCTGGTTTAAATTTATTTATCTATATATAGTATATATACTGTCATACATAATTGCCTTACAAAGAAAAAAAATATTAAGGACAATTGTGATATAAATTAATAATTATGTTAGCGTGAAAGATATTTAGAATTGTAGCTGATTCTTCATCAGAAATGATAAATATTGCTTAAAAGGCGACAAGAGTTTTTGAGCTAGTCAGCGATATCGACATCCTCTAACGGTTCATGTTATGCTCTTGCCATGTCGTCCAAGGAAGACAACACCACAATGGTTGCTATCAAAACTATAATGAAAACAGTCTCGAACACAATTTCAATTTTTTAAGAAAATTTAAACAAATAAGGATGGTCATGGTGGGTCCGTTCCAACCTCTGAGTTTGCAGTCACGTAATCAGAGGATAGTCAACCTCAAACCTCGGTATTAACAATACCTGTTTACTGTCACACTTGTTTAAAGTCCTGTCAAAGATACTTACAACGACACCCTCTAATGAACTTTGAGAGAGGTATATATTCGTTTTTAGCATGGTGGGTTCATTTTCACTTTTTTGATTTGTGCAAACTTTTAAGTGCCCAGTTTTTGTTGATTTAAAAGGCCTTCTGTTTGACAACCCACATTGTGGATATTTTTGAAAGGTTTTGTTATTATAAATCATACATTTATCATTGTACAGTAGAAGCTACAGTGCTTCTACTGTACAATGGGCTCTCACTTTGGGCTGGAGCTCCAACTTTGGGCTGCCCTAATTTTATTTTTTTTTAATTTTTGGCACAAAATAGGAGGAAAAAATATTACAAAAGTACCGATTCAACTTTAAAATAATCGACATAGTCACAAACGTACAACTTTAGATTGCATTAAACAGTGTCATTTTAAAAAAAAAACTAAAAAAAAATAAATTACCGCCCCGCAACAACGCACGGGACATAAACTCATATAAGGAAAAAAAAAATTATTAAACATGATACCGAAAAATAAACCCGCACTATTAAACATGAGACCGAAAAAATAAACCCGCACAAAAAAAAGTATAACCAAAGAAAAAAACATTTAAACATGAGGCCCAACACATAAGGTCATATAAGAAAAAAACAAACTATTAAACATGAGACCAAAAAAATAAACCCGCACAAAATTAAAATAATAATAATAATAATAACAATGGCCCGCAACAACGCGCGAAAAATTAACGTCCTGCAGCAACGCGCGGGTAATACTGCTTGTTAAGAAACAAAAGACCATTTGTTCTTAACCTTTTATAAATTTCTTTCTCGGTTTAGCCAGAGACTAGTTATTTGCTTTAGAAACCATGTTTGATTAATTTACTTATATGAAAGATTCTCCTAGCAATTTTGGTTAGTCAATGGTTTATAAGGAGGTGTTTGGCTAAGCTTATGAGTTGGGCTTAGGCTTATGTTATATAAGCCGCTTATGGCTTACATAACATAAGCTTATAAGCCCATGCTTAGTGTTTGGATTATCTCATGTTTAATAAGCTTATAAGCTCAAGTGTTTGGAGTAGCATACCAACTTTTTTTTATGGAAATATACAATTTTTTTTATGAAAATATACATGTGAACTTAAAAACTAGTGATTTAAAATTTAAATACTTATAAAGATTTGTCACACATATGATTTAAATTAAATCCAATAAAATTCGAATGGTGTAAAAAATAGTACATTTATCATGCCAAAATTTAAAAATCTTCATCTGCTAGATGCAAGTAACTCATCTGCAATCATGTCTCTTACCGCACTCATATAGAGATCATTATCTCTATCTCTGCGACTCGAACTTGAACTTGTGTCTTCGGCCGTTTCATTAATAGAGCCTCCGGTATCATAATCTTGATTTGGGTTATAAGTTTCTTGTTGTGCCGTGTGATGAGAAAAAACAAATATTAATTAATTAATTAATTGGTGAGAAAAAACAAGAAATGAAAATGGAAGTACCTGATGATGAAGGCGTACTGTACTTGGATGCAAATGGAATGAGATGGAGGCGTACAGTACTAGAGGCTGTTTATAAAGAGAAAAATATAAACGTTAGATTATTTATTAATTAGGTAAAAATGGTGGTAAAGTTGTAATTTGGTTATATAAGCCCAAACCTTAACAAAAAAGTCACACTTTTGTGGCTTATCAAAACACCCACATATAAGCTCATAAGCCCACTTACATAAGCTTAGCCAAACATTTGATTTGTGCTTATATGTGTTATATAAGTTCATAAGCCCATTATATAAGCTAAAACAAACACCCCCTAATATACGAAGTATCTTTTTAAAAAGATATAAAACTTTGACGTGTTTATACGTGCTTAAGATGTGGAAACGGGAAAGGCAAAGGAAAGAGACGGTAAAGTAAAAAACACACCCCTTTCTTTGTAGGACAGTGCGGTAAATCCGTTTTTGGGACTTTGGTCTTGAAACATTAGGATTGAGTGTGTGATTGAGGGTTTTCTTTTGTGACATCGTCTTATCTTTTAAGGTGGCGGTGTGGTGTGGCGGTGTGGTGAGGCGTTTTCTTTTATCAAATCGTCTTCATATCAACTTTTTCTCTTTTATTCAATGTTTCCCTTTAACTTTCTTTCAACAATTACAAAAAATTCTCTATATTTTCTTAATATTCTTTCTATTTTTTTATAATTTAAAAATATCTCAAAAATACAAATACCCACCTCACCAACAAGTAACATAACTTCCGTCACTTAAATATTTCTCTCTCAGTTACAAAGATAATACAATATTAGAAAAAAAACGTTTTTTCTGCTATATGAGGTGGCCTTTTCCTGCTCACATGGCATAGGTTCCTCTATTTTTCATTCATGATGTAACACCCCAAAACTATGTTTGAGTATTTTATTATAAAAAAGCTATTAGATTGTTTGACTACGACTTTTATAAGTTTGAAGACGTGACGTGATTGGTTAGTCAATGTTTTAAGTTGAAAGTCAATCTTGTTAGTGAAACCCGATCGTCAAACCATAAGTTAATATATATTGTAAATGGTTTTAGAAAGTATTATGTGTCAAAAATATAAGAGAAAAGATTTAAGGGACCTAATGTGTCTAATGGTCAAGCTTGACTAACTAACTTATAACTAGTCAAGATTTTGGTTTGACCTCCATAACATTCCATGGATTTCTTATGTGTATGGTGAAGTCGGTTTAGAAGAGGAAAAGGGAGAGAAAAGAAAAACAAGTGGGGTGTTTAATCTTAGTGAATCATGTGTTCTTATGACAAGATTAAGCTCTAATAATAATCTTACACAAGTAAGTAATCCTAACCTTGAGTTAATTAGATGATTTATAAGTTAGAGTTCATGTACCTAATTTGGGAATTTTGGATTATTGTAATTCTAAACTAAGTATTGAGGTGTTATTAATAATGGGTTAATGTCAATTAGTGTTTTAAGTAAAATTAGTAATTTGGGGATGATGATCATGATATGATCATATAAATGATGAAGAAAGATTTGGTTATGGTTATGGGTAGGGGTGTTATCGGGTTGGGTTGTTGGGTTATCGGGTTAATCGGGTCGGGTTGAATCGGGTTTTGACTTTTGAAAATATGACCCGTTACCCGACCCGATAAGAGATCGAGTTATCAGGTTCAGGTCTAATCGGGTTCGGGTTATACCGGGTCGGGTCTAATTGGGTTCGGGTTAACCCGATAATGATATTATTACCGTTTAGATTTAAAAATAGATATACAATTCAATTTATATCTATAGTAACTTGTTGAATATAAATTGTCTATGTAAAAAGTAAATAATACAACATTATAAAAGTTAAATATTAGTTACTTAAGTCGTCAAGGAAATAAGTTACTTTGTTAACTTTTACCTGTTCAACGAGTTATCTGTTCTTGGTTTAAGATCAACAAGTATACATATGCATGATGATGTTATGTACACCAAGTAATCCAGCTTATAAGAACAAAACTAAATTTTTATAAACTGAAGGGATTACTGTTATGTTGCAATTTTTCACAGTAAGTAGAATCACAATCCGTAAGAACGAAAACTAATAATAAAAATAAGAATACTGTTGGTAGCAGATTATGCATTAGCGATAAACGACTAGTCGAATGTAAATAACTAAATACTGTTGGGCTTCTAAACCCTTGTTGAAAAATAAATAAATAACATTTTTCGGGTCTTATCAGGTTGACCCGATAACCTGATAAGATAAATAAATCAACCCTAACCCGACCCTATAATGATATCGGGTTATCGGGTTCATGTGAAATTAACCCGATAAGCTTTTTCAACCCGACTTAACTCGACCCTATAAGGTTTATCGGGTTCGGGTCAACCCGACCCTATTGACACCCTTAGTTATAGGTGGATTTGGACACACTTAATTATTATATAAATTAGTAGTATTAAATATGTATTGATTATTGGTTAAGGATGCAAGCTTTGTATAGTATATTGGATTTCATAATACAATGAATGATTTAGGGGTTGACCAATCTTTCTTAGAGAGAGAAAGTAAGTTCTAGTAAGAGAAAATATACCTTATGTGTGTTTATCATATAATGAACAACCAACCTCTTTCCATGGCTGGAAAGAGGCTTTTATACAAGAGTTTAGATGCCCTAATGGGCTATGGTATGGGCTTACAAATGGGTAAAAGACCCGGCCCAATACCATGAGTCATATGCTTACGTTTAAACTACGAGCTATGCTATTCTAGACAATACACGGGGGGACCGAGTCTTTTTCATAAACCTAACAATCTCCCCCTAAGGGAGGTCACCCCATAAAATACAATTTAAATTCTAGCATTCTAAGTCTTGATCTTCTTTGATTCCATTGTACATTATGTAGTGATCTTTGATTATGGTTCCATTGACTTGTGTGATCTTTGAGCTTTCTTTGAGGTCATCAGTCACAACAAATCTCTAAATCATCCTTGTAGAGTGGTATTGCCTCCATGTGATGTTATTACCTTCGAACCGGCATGCTCACACTTTTCTGGATCATGATAGCAAGCATCAGAGGTGCGGAAGCTGTGTTGTAGGTCTTTCAGTTATCATGATGTCTATGATTAAGAATATGAAGTGTGAGCATGGGGTTATAAATCGATGTGTCTCTTGCCAGCAGCTTCTACCGTCGGGATTCCTGCGTGTATATGTTAGTAATAAACAAACGAAAGTGTCTTTGTTCACTTTCGTTGAATAAGGTTGCAAGAACCACGGTTCCCTGGGAATCAATATAAATACTGCCTGTGATCAGGTAGAATTCCGAAGAATCTCCTTGACAGGGTTTCACAGTTGTGCTAGCCGTTCTTAAACCGGAGCATCTCAAAGTAGATAAAGCACGGAGTGAGTGAACTATTGAATTAGAAACCCACTGATTAATGATAAATTAATTTGAAAATCAGTCGCGTGTCACTTAGAAAAGAGTTTTTGTGACGCATCAAAAGTTTTATATCATAAGGTTAGATTTCATCAGAAACACATTTGTTTTGAAAGATATACACAGTCAATGTGCTCGAAAATCAGTTGTTGAGCACATCGAAAGGTTTTTCAAAAACAACTCGTCAATTCATATACTGGAACAAGTTTGATTCACTCGGAATCGCCCCATCGTTGTTTTCCAGTTGTCACAAGTTTGATCCTTAAGAGGATCTCACAAGTTACCTACCAAGAGCTTGTTTGATGATGGCTCTAGAAGGATTTCCATCTTCATTGTGAGTACTTACGTATCACTCGGATGTTCTGGCAATACCACGAGGATAATGCGTAGGACTCTTAGGATCTTACTTGTTATCACAGTGTGTGATGAACAAGCATAGTTTGTATTAGTGTCCTAACAAGATTTATAGATGATCTCATGGCTCTAGACTCAATAGTGCACTTTTGGTTTTAGTAGTCGAAGGCTGGAGCGGACTGCCACCTTTTCAATATCATCTAACTCGGAGTGAGAGAGATGATACAAATGTATTGATCTCCATGAGAAATGAAACAAGAATCCTTTGAGGGATTTGTTTGGCTAGATGGTTGTGCAGCGTATCACTAGTCCAAGATACATGTCTTCAAAGTCAGCAATAAAACCATGTGATTTCTGACAGCATATGTAGTGACCTCGTTTTCTGCTAATGTTTAAGGAGGGCTGCTTTCTTTTCACCCTTTATCTTAACATTTCTTTTTCCTTCTTTAAACCCTTCAGTGCTTACTGAGACTTCATTAACATAGTACCTGTGGGTATGTTCCAAGTACTACTTTATATTAGTCCGCACAATTCCCTTTATTCTCACATTATCCCTTTTTAATCATACCAAAGGACTTTCTACACTAACTAGTGGAATTATCCCTGGTAGATCCCTCTTGCTCAAGCGGTAAACATGGAACTATTATCCTAACCTTACCATCCTATAACTCTGATAGAATAATTATATGTTCGGTCCTTTTGGTATTTCCAAAATGTTAGCATACATTCAATCGATCCCCCTTAATATGTGCATCGATATCCGAGAAGAGTTTTATACATATGGGAGAGCCTACACTTGAGTCCAAAAGATCACATTTTTATTAGATTTTCATATTAAAATAACATTCTCTCCCCTGATCAAAAATTTCAAACCGTTTGACATTTAGGATCTCAATTGATTTAAATATGTTAGAAAATAATGGTAGAAAACCGTGTCTGATTTATACAAGCCTATAATGTAAAACATATTCATGCTCCCCCTCAATTATGGAGGGACATAGTTTGTGTCAGTTATGATGAGTTTGTTCTAATGGTTACAAAATTTGACACAAACTCAGAAAAACCGAATATACTGACATAAAACACATCTTAATCACTACTGTATAATGTACATATTACAACAACATATATAAGGATATCCCACAAGAGATGGACCTTGATTGCAGAGATGATGTGATCATTCGGTTCTCTGCAGAAGTCTGTAGTCCCCTTCTCTTATTCGTCCACCAACAAAGCTTTCCAGGTTACGGAAGATCCTCCTTGTCTTAAGCCGTTTCTGAATGGCAAACATGAACTCCTTGCATCTTTCGACATCTTTCCTTGTCTAAAACTGTGTGTTCAAACCCGGATTTATCCTATTAACCTTGAATTCCTTGACCCGGTAGTCCAATGCCTCATCAATCTGTTGCAGAGTGCCGTCGCTGAACTTGTGGATCTCATTGAAGCGCATGATCATCCGAACCTGGTATGTGCTTAAATACACATACCTTTTTCCATTAAAAACGGACTTAAAATGACCAAAAACAGACAGAAACTGCCAAAGATATGTTTGTTTTACACTTGTGTTGTGCAGGAAAAGGATATCACACCAAAAGACAGAAAACAGAGCCAAAAATGACAAAACTGAACATGAAATGGAAAAGCTGTAAAGGACAAAGCCAAAGCAAAGCCAAAGACCAGAAAAGTCAAAGTCAGAAGTCAACTCAACAAATTAACAGTCAAACCGGAGCCGTAATTGAAGAATACTATTGGATGCAATCTCAACCCATCTGATGGGCCGGGAAAGCCCAATAGTATATTAATGAAGACTGTGAAGACCAAATGGGCCCTCAATCAATGACAACAACCCATTTGTGTGCAATTGACAAAGACTGTGAAGACTTTGAAGGCCCAATCCTAGCCCATGTACAGTCAATCTCAGCCATTGTACACACAAAACCCACCTGGGCCCAAACACACTCAGTTGGGCCCAATACAAGCCCACAAACCCTTATTGGGCCCAAACACACCCAGTTGGGCCCAATACAAAACCCAAGCCCATTATGGCCCATCATACTTTTTTATAAACCTTAGGGACTTAAATTGTCATTTTTAAAAATGGTTTTATAAAGAAAATTGGTTTAGATATTGATAGGGACTGAAACTGCAATTAACCAAACCTTTATTCCCTTTAAAAACCAAAAGGGCCAAAGCTGCCATTTTTCAAAACCTCTTTTAACTCTTTAACTAAAAAACAGAGGGGCCATTTGTGCTATCTTTGAAACTTAAAAACAAAATAAAAGAGTTAAAAAGAAATGAAAAAGAAAGAAAAGGGCAAGGGTTCTTCTTGCCATTTTTAAAAGTTTTAAAACCTGAGAGACAAGTACTGTTTGTCTTCTCAAGTATTTCCCGCCAACACTCTCAAACCCCTCAAACTCACGAGATACCACTAATCCCCTTTACCCAATCATCCCAATGACCAGTCTATCACCTTCCCCACTCCCCACTATCCCTAAAGTTGCCACCTTGGCAATCCCCCTCAACCCAAGAAAAATCCATGGCCGAAAATGAGTATAAACAAACACAAAACCTAATCAAAGGCTGGGAATTGTTGCTGAGGTTGTACACACACAAGAAACACAAGTTAAGAAGCTATGAAGGCCAGAGACTTCTATATAAGCAAGAAAGCACACCCGAAGAAACCACCTTTTTTTTACTAGCTTTCTTTTATAAACTTTTAACTAAAATTGTACTTTAAGCATTCAGTTTCTTTTGTAATCTCTTATTGTTAATGAAAAATTTGCAAATTTACTTTTGAAATTCTTGCATTACTATTGAAAGTTGAAGGTTTGAATTTAGCTTTTCAACCTTGTTAATTCTTGTTAAACATATGTTGAAATGGTTAAAATTAACTCATAAGCAGTTAAGTTAAGTTTTTGTTTATTTAAAACAGTTAATCATTCTTTTCAGAAAATAAGGGGGTGTTTGGCTTAAAACTTAAAAAGGTCAAAATGGGTCAATATATTATTGGCATGGGTCAAGTGCACTTAGCCAATCTTGGCTGAGTGTGTGGGGGTCAATTAGTGTAATTTAATCATCCTTTTCAGTATAAAATAAGCTTTTGAGACCCTTTAGCTTTTCTGTCAAAAATTTAATAAGTAACTTAAGCTTAACAGCTTAAGCTGTTTAGACAGCTTAAGCAATACAATCTTGTGCTCATT
>BQNB010202196.1:0-10856 GCA_026074375.1 Tanacetum coccineum
CTTGCCAATTTATTTAGTATTTATCCTATTTTATTTAGCTTAATTTGTATTATATAAATAATTAAATATACTTAATTATTTCGGCTAATATATGTATATATAAATATTATTTATTTTTCTTTTATAACATAATGTATTTTAATCTTACAAAAATTTCATAATTGTCACATGTTACATTTTCATAGTTTCTAACATTTAAATGAATTTTATTTAAGCTTTTATGAATTTTCTTGCATTAGGGGTATTTTGGTAATTTTACACTTGTTGAGATTTTTAGGTTTTACAAAATGCCATTGAGGAAAGAATAACTGATTGATTGTGAACGTAGCGCACACACAAAGGAATACACCCTATACGCCGTATCGACCTCACTCAATACGGCGTATCTATTAATTTTCAAAGACTATAAATAAAAGACTCAAAAATGAGTTTTCAGTGTGCAAAATCATATTCCTTATATCATAAACTTAAAAGTCAATTTTCTGAAGAGACGAAGAGCAGCCAATGGTCAAGCATCGATCACGACTCTATAGAAGACGCAGTGTAATTCCTATACTCTTGTAATCATTTAATTTTTGGTATCGTTTTGTATAACGTTTAGTTTACCTTGGTTATTTGATCACACTTGTATAATTACAATGGTTATGGGCTAATACCCTTAGGTATTAACCATCTTAATAAAGTTTTAACATTTGGTTTATGTTAATCTTGATTGCTTAATTTATCGTTGATTGTTTAATTATGTTTATCACCTAATACTTGTCTATGTGCTTGAATATGCGACCCATCATTCAACTAGGTCTTGTGATACTGATCAAGTAATCTAGATACTGGGATAGCTCTCCATATCGTGTTTTATATAAATGGGCCAATAGGTTCACAAATAATGCCCTGTATTTGCTTATTGATTATGAGCTTAGTTGGACCGGAAGGTGACCCGTATGTTTCAACGAGTATGTTCTTAATTAATTGGTAAAGATTTGGACAGTGAACTACCAGTATATAAAATACCGTCAAGCAATAAGTGGGTTAAGTCCTAATGGGCTAGGGCTTAACAAGATCACCCTTGCTTTAATTCCTAAAATATATTATAATTAAACTAAAAGGATACTTTATGCGGATATGTTAATTGTGACAGGATTCAACGCGTCTAGGGCTTAGGATGATGTCCCGCCTAAGTCTTAAGAATGATATGCCGCCTCGAGATAAGCACTCATTGCACTAAATAAACAAACCAGCATTTAATCGGATTTTGTTGATCCCAAACCTAGCTCGATTCCTTAGGTTGTCTAAGGTTAAATTACCTTGGATAAATCCAAAATAACTTGTTGTAGAAACTTTGTATGTATATTAAAGTGTATGCGGAATCTACACCTTAATACCTAGAAGAAATATGAATAAAATAGTAATCTTGAACAAACAAAGATATAACCAAACGCTCCAATATTATTAGATCAATAATATGAGTACTCTTCACTTAGTACTAGGGTTTACAACCTTGAAGCTTTTCTTAATCGACTTCGACAACTATAAAGAGTTATATGCAAAACTGATATCTCAACTAATGCTCTAGAGCCTCCTTTTATAGACTAAGGAGTCCTAGTCGGCTTACAATACATTCCTAAGATATCTTAATCTTTTCTAAACATAAACGTAATCTTTTAAATAAATACATTATGTATATCTTGTACATAAATATCTCAACACTTATCTTCACAAGTATTCTTGTTTTCCAAACAATCTTTATCTCTTTAATTCGTCTTTATCCTCTTGACAATAGAAAGTCTTCAAACAATTGTAATCCTTTCACTAGCAGCACTGAGCAGTAGTAACTTCTAAGAATCCATGAAGTCTTTTAAGTCCCAACAAAAATATTTGAGAAATAGATGACTTACAAAGAGGGTTTTGAAAATGAGATTAAACACTAAACCGACAACCCAAATGTTGTTTTAATGAACCCACGCCTATTGGAAATTAACCCCGAAAACACTCAAACTCTCATGTTTTTTTATCAAGTTGGAAAAGTATGTGTTATGAGGTATGTTGGTAATCAGACGAGCAAAAGGGGAGAAAAAAAGAATGAAACTATAATGTAGTGTGAAAATGAATTAATTGAATGTGTGCATTTAAAGATATAAGACGAAAAGGGTTAGTACTGTAGCATGAAACCAACAAGCTACAATAGTGCCTCTTTATCCCCCTTGTAGGGCCTCGATCGGCTAGGCTCTAGGAGGATCCTAAGAGCGTTTTAGCTCTTGTCGGGTTACTAAATGGCCAAATCCTGTGATTTAAAATGTGACCCAAAGTTTCCTAGTATTTTTAATGAATGTAAATATGTTTTTAATTAAACTTTGACTATTTACACTATGAGTAAATAAGTTAAATTGCTTTAAATTTAGTATGGATCATTAACAGACGTGTAGGGTCGCGTTGCTTGAGATTTTAAGCCGTTTGCGAGTAAACTTCCTGAAGATTGATCAAATATAAATATAATCATCTATAATGAGATAATTAAAGAGAATATTAACATAAGTGATTAAATAGATAATAGACTGAGTACTGAAAATCCTAAAAATTGTGATTTACCAAATAGCAAATAATAAAAATTCGATAGGACTAAAATAGAACATTATAACTTAGAGAATCCGCAAGGGTTACATTCTACCCCTCTTAAAAGAAATTTCATCCCAAAATTTAACTATCACTAGCACTAAAGAGATGAAGGTATTTGAGTTTCATTTGATCCTCACGTTCCCAAGTAAATTCAGGCCCTCGTTTTGAATTCCATCGAACCTTAATGATAGGAATCCTACTCCGCTTCAGTTTCTTAAACTCCTTTTTCTAAGATTTCCATTGGCTCTTCCATAAAGTTCAACTTAGCATCAACCTGAATTTCCTCTAAAGGCACATGAAGGGATTGGTCGGCCAAATATTTCTTAAGGTTTGACACGTGAAACATGTCATGAACATCGTTTAGCTCCTAAGGTAATCTTAGACCTGTAGGCTAACAAGTCCGGATCCCTCAAGTGATCTCAGAATGGTCAACAATAAACCTAGGTTGCTAAACTGTGCCTTCTTCCCCCCAAAGCATACAACACCTTTCCAAGGCGACACTTTGAGTAGAACATGGTCACCTACACTAAACTCTAAGAGTTTCATTCTCTTATATGCATAGCTTTTCTAACGATCACGTGCGGCCTTAAGCTTATCCTTGATTTGTGAGATCTTCTCGGTGGTCTCTTGCACTATCTCATATCCTATCAACTGTCCTTCTCCAACTTCTTCCCATACGATTGGTGAACGACACTTTCTCCCATGAAAGATGCTCCAAACGGTGCACATCTCATACTAGAATGGTAATTGTTATTGTAGGAAAGCTTAACCAATGGAAGATGAACATCCCAACTTCCCCCGAAGTCCTTGACGCATGCTCTGGGCATGTCTTCCAAGGTTTGAATTGTACGCTCGCTTTGACCATCGGTCTATGAATGGTAAGCTGTACTCATGTCACTATTTTCCTAATGCCTCCAGCATTGACTGCCAAAACCTTGATGTAAAGCGACTATCACAATCAGATAAGATCGAGATTGGCATACCATGCCTTACTACGATTTCATTAAGGTAGAGTCTAGCTAGTTTATCCATCTTATAGTCTTCACGCATAGGTAGAAAATGACAGACTTAGTCAATCGGTCAACAAGACCGCATGAGTTGCATCATGCCTACACTGGTCCTTGTAATTTCATGACAAAATCCAAGGTTATTCTCTCCTACTTCTACTCGGAATCTCGGATGCTGCATTAAGCTGGACGACCATTAATGTCACTTTTATCTTGAACAAGTCAAGCCACTTATTAACAACGAAGTCTATAACTTTCTTATCCCGGCACCAGTACCACTCCCTAGGTCATCAGTACACTTATCACCTCCAGTTTGAGATTGAATACTTTGAATTATGGGCGTCGTCATTATCAGGGTCCACATCACTGTCAAAGGAAACCCATAATTGATCTAGATAGTACCTATGCTCCATAAACTACCCTATGTTTCCATCTGTTTGTCTAGCCCTCACCACATTTATGCTGGTGCATCGACAACCTCAGATGCTTCATTCTGACCCGCTAGTATCCTATCCTTGATACTCGACTGAATGGTCATGTTCATTGCTCAAACTCTTTTGGGCTTAATCCTCTTCTTTCAACTTAGTGCATCTACTACTACCTTTGCCTTACCTGGATGATAGTGAATCTCGCAGTCATAGTCGCTGAATAGCTCTATCTAACGACGTTGACGCATATTCAGTTCCTTCAGATTAAAGATGTGCTAAAGGCTCTTATGGTTGGTGTATATGACACTCTTTGTCCCATATAGGTAATGTCTCCATATCTTAAGGGCAAATACAACCTGTAACAACTCAAATTTTCACACCTTTTTACATCAACGAACATCTAATTATTTATTTTAAACTTTTACGCGTTCACTTTAAATTTCCAACGTTTAGCTAAACCGTGTAAACTAAAAATCAACATTCAACATAAGCGGGCATCAAACAATTCAAAGTTTACGTCAAGCAAGTGTTAGATAATTATTTGGACGATAATTATTAACTTTGCACATTTTATTTTTATTGGTTACGTAAAGTGTTTACGTTTCACGATAAAATACATTAGCATCATGTTAACGCAACCAAAAAACTATCTACGCTTCAACAAATACCCATTACTATACTCAATACTCAAAGTTATATAAAACTTCTCTCATATTTATTATGTTAGCTGAATTATGCTTATAAAGACCAAACCAAAACCAAATGCTACAAGTATACTCTTTATACTTAACAAATACCTTCCTATAACTACAAGTGCTACAATATTATCACTCAAATATCTAAAGATTTGTCCCTAGACCCTTCCCCCCCCCCCAATTTCAGGTTTATGTGCTCCGAAACAAAGGACATAGAACACACAATTTACACCAACTAAGACTTGTACAAACCTAGAACTTATGTAACCTAGCCATGACTAGTAGTTCTGACCAAGACTGTCCTAAATTACCTCCCCTTGTTTTACTCATGGTCTTGGTCTTCAAACTAGTAACTTAAACTTAATCTTGTAGTATATAAAGGCTTAGACTATAAGATAACACACACTTGCATTTCCTTAACCAAAAACTTCACATAAAACCTCTCTTTGTCTCTCCCTAAGGCACGGCTCACCCAACACCAAACAAATCATCCATACAATTTTTATTACCAAGTTATTTCAAGTGTTCATAATCATTATCTATGATATCCTAAGGTGTATTGAAGGCTTTGTTTAGCATTTATAAGTGTTTAATCAAGAAAGTGCAAGATTAGGGTTTCCTGGTAAATTAAGGTTTCCTGGTAAATTAAGGTTTTATAGTCTTGGAAGCTTGGGTTTTGATTCTAAACTAGAGTTTAGATCTTTTTTCTCTCATTATCCATCACGTAAAGGTCAGACTAAATTAAGTATATATAAATTAATTGTTGAAAAGTTTATTTATTAAGTTTATAAAATAAATCAAGAAAAGGCACAAAACCTACTGTTTTAATTCAATTTTTAGATCATTGATTTTATATTTTACAAAAATACTACATGTTATGAGGATCGTAGACATATAAAGAACTCGAAAAACCGAGCTATAACGAAGAAGATACGGCATTTACAAGTTTACGATAATAAACACTTTTAAAAAAAAAAAAAAAATTTTATAAAAGTAATCTACTGTCACAATCTGAAATCTTTTTGGAAATTACTTTAATAGAAGAACTTTTAATTACGAAAACGTGCTCGAAAGAATTACTAAAAACGGAATTAAAATGAGCAAGATATGACTTTTACGAGATTACGATAACTAAATATATAAAAATAGTTTTTTATATAAGTTGTGAACAGTAAAACTACTGTTCATCAGAGGCTTAAAAATATTAAATATAATATTTTTTGATACATCTTCTTATACACAACCAGACATAAAGAACGTACAAAACAGAGTTAAAACGAGAAAGATACGCACTATTTTATACTTGTGCACTATTTCCTGACATGAATAGTGTTGGTTCGTTTTTAATAAAAAAAATTGCAAAACATTTTAGAATCACTATATTAATAATTATACATATTTTAAAACTTTTGTGAATATAATTTATATAAGCGATTGAACTATTTAAGCGACTATACGAGTACAAATTACTATGTTTATTATGTTATCAAAATCGATTTAAAAACATTTTTCACAAATACAATTAGATGGTGATATAGCTATATAGAATTAAATATGGTGTTAGTTATTCAAAATACTTAGTACTCATACGGCCTATAATTATTTAGGTTGCATTCGGACGTTTGCGTGACGCATTTTCATTCTGTGATTTACATTGTTGATTTATTCACTCAAGGTGAGTTTATAGCCCCTCTTTCACTTGTTTTACATTTACTTTACAAATCTCTCGGGGGAAAATACATATCGTTACAACTTGTTTACATAAACATTTACAATCTCTTTTACATACTTTGATTTCGTAACTTGGTTACACGCTCGTTTACATACACATTAACAAAACTGTTTACATACTTATTGCAAACTCGTTAAAACTTTGTTATACACTCATTTGCATATCTCACGGTGAGATACAATACTTGTTTTTACTTATGGACGTAACAACTATACTTTACTCTTATGATTACGGATTAGCTTAAGTTGCATGAACTGTAAATTACTCAGGGTAAGCGCGAATGTTATAAAATAGATCTATTCAGGATTGATAATCTCCGTTCGGGTGATTAGCTATCACTGGGCAAACAAATGTTATACCATGTCAAAGCATGACTGGATTGGTGTCTACAGGGCCAACAACTACATACTCATGAAATCTTACCGTACCTTGAATAAAGTGGCATACAATATACAGTCTATCCTACGTCAGAAATCAGTGTTCATGAACATAGGGTGTGAAAGTGAAATCACACATGGTGACTATTGTATTGGATACAATGGTCATACATGCTTTACAAAAGCTTTGGTCCAACTATACGTAACTTTTTATGACTATCGTATGGGATACAATAGTTATACACATCCTTGATTTCAACATTCATGCATACATTTTGTTACCTATTAAGAACAATTGAAATGTCATACACGCTTTACCAAATCTTTGATCCAACATTTACATTTACAAAAATCTATGAACTCACCAACTTTATGTTGACACGTTTGAGCATGTTTTTCTCTGGTGAACAAGCTACTTGACATACTTGATGTGCATTGGAGTCTAAACAATACAAGATCACTGTAACACCCCCAAATTGTGTCGCAGCGGAATAAGGGTCCGGGGCGTGTTACTTCTCAGATCAATAACACAAGATAATATAAGAACGACCAAAAATTCATTTAAAACTGATACATTGGATTTAATAAAGTATGTGTTACAAAAGCCCGAAGCTTTACTTGTTTACTTGTTATTATTACAAAGATTTCCAGCCCATAACAGATATACAAAATGTAATGCGACTAAATCTTTAATGCATGACTTCAAAATATAACCACCAATGTATCCTCGCACCTCTGCATAATGGACCACACTGAAAAACATTGCATTTAAAACGTCAACATAAAGTTGGTGAATTTCATAGGTTTATGTAAATGTATATGCAGGACCGCAAGACTTTCCCCGTGATAATGCAACAGATGCAGACATCACAAAATGTAATTACGTTTTCCTAAGCTCATGACACCGAAGCTCGACATAAATGAATACAATATATAAATATTGCCTACATTGCCCGTGATGATGTTCAACCCGTAACATCCAAAATCCGACATGATATACGTTCGTTTCCAGTGATAGCTAGTCACCCGAACGGGGAGGTCAATCCCAAATAGATCTATCTATAATCACTCGCGCTTCCAAACCAGGAATTAACAGTTCATGATTCATGGGCATAGTGGGTTATCGCTACTTAGGCAAACACGTAATCATGATAAAATGTACACTTGCGTCCAATTTGTAAAACAAAGCATGTTCTCACCCCAAAACTTGTAAATCAATAATTGTAAAACATGGGGCTATGAACCCACCTTGAGTGAGTAAATTGATAATAAAATATCCCAAATAAAAACGCGTCACGCTAACGCCCGAATGCAACCTAGTTAATATAGTCGACTTAGGTATTCAAGTACGTTGTCTAAACAACAACATAATAATCCTATATATTTAGTCATCGTACTCACGTTCGGAATGCTATTCATAATTTAAGAGGTCATGACATGACGTACGAGGAGTAAAGGAGGATACTTGAAAAATTGTAAAATCCCACAACTCGTCAATAACGACATCCGAAAGAGAGCCGTCATTATAAATTCCCTAGTAAATATAGCACTATATACTTCGATAAACTAATAACATATATCTTTCATTTAAGAAACACCATCTAATCGTTAGGAAAAAACGTATTAAGAAAGTAAAAAACCTTTATAATTACAACCTTAGCAAAAAATGACATAACTTATGGTCGTTTTAAAGTAATCTCGATTCTCTCGCGTTTCTTACTCCACACTTTCTTTTCGTATTAAGACGAGTGATCATAAAATTACATTTTTTCGGGTTTTGAGATTCTGTATGAATAGGGTTTTTTAACTGTTCATTAACACAATAAACTCGTTTTTATACTTTTAATAATGGTAAACCCGTTTTATCGTAACTTTATTCGTTATAGCTCCGTTTTTAGCGATTCTTTCGAACACGTTCTCGTAATTGAAAGTTTTATCATATTATTGATGTTTACAAAGTATAAGTTACTGCTATGAATAGTAATTTTTATAAAATTTGTTTTATAAAGTATTTAGCGTCGTAAACTCGTAACTAGTGTATCTTCTTCGTTATTTATCCGTTTTCCGAGTTTCTTACCATTTTGGAATCCTTATGAGATGTAATATCTTTATAAAACCTAATATGGCTGCTTCCAAATTTGAACCAAAACAGAAAGTTTGAAGTTTTGTGATTACGGCATGTTTTAAGCTTGATTTTTGTACCATTAAGCTTCAACACCTTATTACAACTACTTTACAACATTTATATCTTATGTATTACATATATAAAGTCCATTAGGTCATGTTTTGCCCAAGAGATCCCAAGATAACAAGATTAACATGTTATTTACACCATTTTCACTTGTAACTTATTAGGTTAACATAAAAACCCTAATTTGTACTTATACATGTTAATACTTAACCAACATGTTAAAACACTTATACATCCCTTTTAACATGATATTACCATCCATATAACATGTAAATAAGTTCACAAAACATTAATCATATGTAAAAATCCCTTTCACATATTCAAAAGTATCCTAAATGGTGATTTAGCTAAATAGAGCATATGAACACATAAAATCTTAGTTATGAAATGATTAAGCTTTTAAATAACCTTGTGTGGAATGAGTTAGAGAAAAGAATAACAATCACAGCGCCTAGTGATGGATCCTCTAAAAACCTTGTTGAATGCCGTGGGTTTGGAAAGGAGAAAAGAGAGATTGTTTGCTTTTTATTTTGCTAAGGAAAGGAAGTGTGAGCCTTCTATGTACATGCATGTGTATATATACTACTAATAGAAGATATTATGAAGATATTTGATGTCTAGTGGAAGTATGCAAGGTGGAAAGACTTGGAAAGAAAGTTGAAGCTTATCTTGGATAAGTTTGGCTAGTCATGAGTTCAAGTGGATGCAAGATGCATGTATGGAGATATTTGTGAAGTTTTCTTGGTCCAATCTTGTCCTCCTAGTCATATGTACACGAAATCATGCTTGTGTATAAGTTAGGATATGTTTTGATCTTTTATATAATGAATACTTGCATTATATTAAGTATAATGTAGGATAGACTTAATAAAATGTATAACTTGCACATGGTAGAGTTTGATTTGATTTCTTTCATGAAGAATATGTATAATGTGATAAATACTTGAAGTTTTAAATAAACTTTAAGTATTGGGTATTTGATGAAGCGTAGATAAGTTAACGTGCTTCCGGGAAGGCCTAAACGTATTTTATCGCGAAACGTAAACACTTAACGTAACCAATAAAAATAAGATGAACAAAGTTGATAATTATCCTCATAATAATCATTTAACACTTGCTTGATGTAAACGTTTAATCGTTTAATGCCCGTTTACATTGAATGATCATTTTTAGTTTACGCGATTTAGCTTAACGATTACGATTTAAGAGCAAACGCGTAAAACCCTAAAAATAAATTGTGAATTACATAATGTCGTACAATGACCTAAAACACGAGGTGTTATAGTATTCCCCCTTTAAGTGAGCCTTGTCCTCAAGGATTATGACACGGCACTTGATGATGGTGCGGTCTTGGTGAAGAGGTGTGGATATTTCTTCCTGAATTGATCTTCACGTTCCCACGTAAACTCAGGGCCCCGTATAGAGTTCCATCGAACCTTGAAAATTAGGACATAGCTTCGCCTCAATTGTTTTACTTTACAATCCATGATTTCTACAGGCTCTTCAATAAAATGAAGTTTGTCATCTACTTGGAGTCCTTCCAACGGAACGACTAATGGATCGTCAGAATAACATTTCTTTAAGTTGGATACATGAAACGTATTATGGACCCTGATCAGCTCTTGAGGAAGCTCAAGCTTGTAAGCAATGGCTCTAACCTTTTTCAACACTTTTAAAGGTCTGACATATCTGGGGTTTAACTTCCCCCGTTTGCCAAAACGTATGACCGCTTTCCAAGGCGAAACCTTAAGCATAACTTTATCTCCAACTTGAAACTCCATTGGTTTACGCTTTAAATCAGCGTAGCTCTTTT
>BQNB010202197.1:0-10855 GCA_026074375.1 Tanacetum coccineum
CTCTATTTTAGCAAAACTAGGTTTAACAGTTTTCTTCTCTATCTTAGCCTGAGGCACATCTTCTTCCTCACTATCAGACACCCAATCCTCAATAATTAGAGCACCATTATTCTTCCTAACAACCTTAGGCTTTGCTTTACTAGTCTTAGCTCCATAAGTCTCAACTATAGGCTTCTTAACTGTAGGCTCACTAACTATAGGCTCATTCATAAACTCTTCTAGACCAGAGAATGACAAATTAGGTTTTGGAGGAATAAAGTTTCCTGTATAGGAAGGTGGAATAGCATTATACCCTAAACCTGTTTTGCACTTATCAACTATCTGATAGTCTATTAGTTTGCTTAAACTTTTAGACGAATTCTCAAGTTTTTTTACTGTTAGCTGAATTTCATCTTTTTGTTTTTAAGCTAGTTCCAACTTCCTCCTAAGCTCTGTAATGACTACTTCTCTTAAATGAATCTCATGTTTTAAGACCTTGATATCTTCCTTATAAACAGACTCATTTTTCTTATAAACTTAAAGTCTTGCTTTTGCAGACTCTAAACCTGTTTTATAAGTAATATCATTTAACTTAGATGTCCTTAAGTCTTTTAACAGTTGTTCATTTTGTTCTTTAAGAATTTTAACATTTTCCAAACAAATATGAACCACCTTTTTTAGGGAAATTTTTCGCTTTATTACATTACTTGCATTACCAATATCTTAATATGCAACATAACTTGCATAACTAAAGTTAACGAGCTCACGCAACCTACCTATGGCAATCCTATCTTCATATATGTCAAGCAAACATCATAATATGTCAAGTCAATATCATAATATCATTTTTACAAAGTACATTACTCATATAATGTACCATTTGTAACGTTATATCAAGACAGGCTTTAAACTGTTATCATATACCTCTAAAACCCTAATTCCATGTAAAGTTAATATCTAAAGTGAATATACAAGCTACTAAAGCATAAGTACAAGTAATATAACATCTTATTTAAATATACTTTCCCTCCAAAATAAGGTACAAGTCCTCTAAAGCATAATGTACAAGTCATTAATGCACGACATCTAATATAGTTGTTTTACCTCTGTTTTTCTAAGAATCTTGTATAATACATCAAGTACAAGTTACAAGCAAGTCATACACTTCATTTACATTCCATAATCATTCTCATTTCATAAAATTTCATGAAATGAAACCAAGAAACCCTAACCCGAGCAAAATACTACACCATGACCCGTTTCTTGATTTTTATCCATTATAAACCCAAACCATTACTCAAATAAGTTGTAATAACATAAATTACAACATTACAAATCACATTCCATCATCATCTCATCATTTTAACAACAATGTACAAGAAATAAAACTAGAAAACCCTAATCAAACCCTAATTTGAACTTTTGACCCATTTACTCATTTTTGCCCATTTTAAACCCTAACCACCTATCAAATCTTGTTAATAACTCTTAATACAAGTCTTGTAATCATTAATCCATCAAATATAAAACAAGTAACACGAAATGCAAGTTAAAAAAAAAACCCTAATAAGCCCTAATTGAACCCGCAAGGGGGAATACATGCTTGTTTACAAACTATTTTACATACTCGTTTATCTTATAACAATGTGATTACTTTTCAAAGACTTAGTGAAGTTCATAGCCTCGCTTTTACTTATTTACATGCTTTATAAACCTGCGAGGAGGATATATGCTCAATTTTTTTTAATATACACAATTTCCTTATACTGTTAAGGTGAGTTCATAGCCTCACATTTCAATAATTCAAATGTTTTATAAACCCGCGAGGGGGATACATGCTATAAACTATGAATGCAATTGTTTTATGTATGCTATTCCGATTTATTATTGCCTAAGTAACTATTTGCCTTTAAGTCCCCAATATCATGAACCGTTAATTACTCTACGGAGTGAGCGCGAATGTTGTGAATAGATCTATTTGGGTTGGACTCCCCATTGGTGTACCCAGTGATATCGGTAACCAATTGCACATCATTAGAATATAACTGCGGGTGTTTTGGCAAAGGCACCCGTTAGGGCTATAACGTGTGATTATTATATATCCCAAGGTTTCGGATTCATGAGCTAATGGCAATAATAATTGTTTTACAAATAACGGGTGTATAACAACGTAACCCAATATCGAATTTGCATTCAAACTATTTAACTTAAACCTATGAATTTCACTCAACCTTTGTGTTGACTTTTTAGCATGTTTTATCTTAGGTAATTAAGCAACTTATGGCACGGAGTGGCGAGGACTTGAAGATGGCAAAACTGTTATCATTCAAACTTTGTGTTTTAGATTTTGGGACCTCTCTTTTGTAAAAACTCTGATGAAATAATGAATGATAACTAAATTTTCAAAAACGACTCTTTTTTATTCGTTTTCTATGATTATGACTATTGTACCTTGAAGTAATACCCCAGATTAGCTTCCGCTGCTATATTGTAAAAATGGGGGTGTTACAGATTTGGTATCAAGAGCCACGTTATAGAGAACAAGGTTGAAACCTTAACTATAACTATTTTTCTTTTTCCATCCAAGAAAGTCCTCCGTGCCGCTATATCTTCCGAAATGGTATGTAAAGATACATAACTATTATATTACTAAATAAATAACTTATGTTATTTACCGCTGGGTTGTTAAACAGAACGATGTCTTCTCCCGACCATCCTACTTCCAATATGGAGGATGCCTTTTCCTCCAACTTCCCAAACTATCTTCCTCCGGCTTCTCCGGATTATATCCCGACTTCACCGGGAAAAACTTACTCTAGCTCTTCCAACTCATTTGGAATAGTCCCTCTAGCTTCACCAACTCTTTCGTTATTTCATGATGATCCCTACATGAAAGTTTTAACTTCACTAGACTGCTGTGAAAAATATTCTTAAGTATTTAAGAAATACTAAAGATATGTTCTTGGTTTATGGTAGAAATCCGGATGCTGAACTTCGAGTTGATTGCTATTGCAATGCTGGATTTGAGATCGATATAGATGATATGAAATCTTTGATAGGATGCGTTTTCGTTTTGAACGGAAGCGCAGTAGACTAGAAAAGCTCCAAGTAAAGTACTACTGCAAAGCCTGCTACATAAGCTGAATTACATAGCTGCTTCAAAAGCAAAGATGGAAGTTGTTTGGATTAGAAAGTTTATTTCAGGGCTTGGTATATTACCAATAATAAACGAACCTATTAAGATGTTTTACAACAATTTAGCCGCACTTCTTATCACCAACGAATCGGGGGTTCAGATGGGCGCCAAACATTACCATAGAAGTAACCTTTTTAAAGTTCACACAGATAACAATCTAGCATATCCTTTTACGAAGGCTATACCTAAAGGAAAGCTTACTCAACATGCTAGGAGCATAGGACTTCGTTTAGCTAAGTAGTTTCATGTAGATCTGTGTTTAGTATTTGGATAAGGGATGTTTGAACAATTTATTTTATGATAATGATACTTGGTATTTTTGTTATATATATATCTTAAATTGTGTCCTATATTTGCATGTTTAAATCCATGAATAATAATAGTTATTATTCTAAATTAATCCGTTGTCGATTAACAATATGGGAATATTGTTTAAATTAAGACAATTCTGAGTGATTGGTGATATAGTAGATATTAAGGATGTGTCCACCAAACTCACATGATATTCATAAGATGAATATTGGATTTCCCCAACACAAGGATATTACTTTATGGATCGTCGTCATCAAGTAAACCTTGTAAGTGATTTTATTTACAAAATCCTTAGACTTGAGATGCAAGTAGGTCTTGCATATGTGGATAATCCTTCTTGATCTAGTCTAAGTTATCCTGAAAAATGGATAACTAATAAGGGCTATTTCAGAAGTGATTTTGAAACATGATGACTTGACACTTGTAGTCAATATAGAATTTGTTCCTTCAATAGTTGAAGAATGATGCCACTGGGCCCCTCGTAGAATTAATCAGATGTGTGTATGGCCGTACCCGAAAACTCATGTAGATATGTCTCATTGATTTTCGGTAATCTTGATTAGTTACATATACGAGAAACAGAATCGTTAAATAATGGAATGACATTGATCCATATCCATTTTTAACACGGTATCAGAAACAAAGGGATTGTAAATTCATAAATCATTTGTCCGTGTCTTTATGAAACCACACTCGAATATTTCTGGGAGCATTATCGTGTTGCTAGACGCTTACCAATGTTATTATATAATTTATACATGTCCAAATGGGAGCTGTTGGAATATGAACAAATATAAATTATGTATGTCCAGAATTTATTCGAGCCTAAGGGGACGCACACGTTAATATGTAGAACAACGTATTTAATATATTAATTAGTGTTTTAACAAACGATCGTTAAAAGTTTAACAAGAATAAATATTAGTTGTTAATAGTTAAAGGACTAATATGCAAAACCGGGAAAAAGGAAAGTTTGGTTTTTCCCACTCTTTCCTTATAGTCGGTCGAACCACCTCCTCATGAGGAGGTGGGAGACTTTACTTGCATGCCAAGTTGAGAGAAGTATATAAGGAGGTCTTAGGGTCCTTGAGAGCTCATAACTTGAAACCTAAAAAACCCTAAATCTCTCCTTGTTCTCCTCTTTTGTTCGTCCGATCCCACAACCCTCAAAAGGGTTTTGGTTTTCTTTCTTCCTTGTGCGATCGAACCCTACAACCCTCAAGGGTTTTGATTTTGTGGTTTTAAACCACATACGTGAAGGTGTTTCGTGTGTTGATTGATTCAAAAATGAAGAAGAGATCCTTTGGTGAAACACTACAAGTACTAGCATACACGGTGTTTGCTAAGAACGTATTGTGTGTGTAAACTTAGAGGGGTTATTGTTTTGATCCTTGGTGGTTTTGCGTGGTGTTATACACATACGTATATTGAAGACGGTTTAACGTTTATGGCTAAAAGTAGTGTAACGTTTCTTCACGTTTCTTGTGCTAAACAGTTACATATCTTCAATCCATTTGTTAAGATATAAGTTTCTATCACGTGTTTGTCTCTTTTCGTTGCGTACTCATTATATTTATTAAATGAGTTTTAAATATATGTAAAATCCTAACATTTATGTACCCAATTCTCCCTATTTTTGTCATAAACATCCTTCCAAGCGACTTCACTGATTACCTCTCACACACTTCTCCCCTACTACTCCTCTCTCCATCACTAAAAACACAGAATATCCCTCCTCCTCCTCTTCCCCAAAAGATCATTCACCAGAAAACCACCATCACCACGCACTACAAAAATCTCTTGTTTAAAGACAAGATTCACACTCAAAAAGGGCTTGTTATATCACTCCATACGGCATACTTTTGTCACGCGTGCAAAACGAACAATCATAGAACGTATAAAAATCAACCCGGCCCATTCAAAAAAAACACCTTTCCAGGGCTCACTCAATCCGCTTCTCCAATTACCCCTTTACTGTCTCTCCTGAACTCATAAGATGGAAAGAGGCACACAGATATAATCCTTCTCCTTCCTTATCCCTTTAATTTAGTTGTTTAGTAAAAAACACACGCCACCCAAGTATGAAAAAACGGAGCACGATCTGTGTTTTTGTCCCATTACATTTTTAACATTTATAATTAAAAAAAAAAAACAAAATACAAATAAAAACAACCCATAAAAAGCAATAAATACACAAATAAAAAAAAAAAAACAAAAAAAAAAAAAAAAAAAAAAAAAAGAAAAAATAAAACCAAAAAAAAAAAAAAAAAAAAAAAAAAAAAAAAAAAAAAAAAAAAAAAAAAAAATAAAAAAAACGTTAACTCTCGACAAAAGACTCAATAGAGACCACAAAAAATAAAACACAATAAAAATAACTTAAAAAAAACAAAAAAAAAAAAAAAAAAAAAAAAGCACAAAAACGACCCCAACCACGAAACAAAAGCAAACCCACCGACCATCTCACCCTGGCAAACCCAACCCCCCACGATTGGACCCAACATAAAAAGACCCCAACATCGCAAGAACCCCTAGGTCCCCACCCCCGCGCCAACCAACCCCCCCCCCAACACACCCCACCCCCCCGCCCCCCCCCCCCCCCCCCCCCCCCCCCAACCATCAACCTACACGCCCCCCACTCCCACACACACCCCCCCCCTACACCACACCCCCCATCAACCCACCCAAACACCCCCCTCCTCTCCCCCTCCTTCACACCCCCCCCATACCCTTCCCCCAACTCCCGCAACGACACTCCACCCCCCCTTTTTCACACTTCCTACCCCCCCCAACCACCTAACCCCGTAACCCCCACCTACCTCCCGACACTGCACTCCAAACACCCCACCCATAAACCACGAACCCCCATACTCCAACCAATACCCCCCCGCCCTTGCCCCTCTCAAACCACAACCACCCTATCACTCACCCTCCATCCACACCCCACACCCCCCCCCCCCCCCCCAGCCAACCCCCCCCCCCCCCCTCCGACCCCACCCCACCCAACCCCCTCCCCCATAAACCACCACACACAACACCCCCACCACCCCCACCCACCCTCACTACTCCCACGAACCCCTAACACACCCACCCTACTCCCACCCCCACACACCACACTTACCCTCCCCCCCCACCCCCCCCCCCCTCCCTCCGCCCCACAACCCCCCCCCCCCAACCCCCCCCACCCCCCCCCCGCCACCCCCTCCTCCCCCCACCTACCCCAAACCCTCCCCCCACCAACACACCCCACCTGCCCCAAAAAAAACCCACCAACGCCCCAAACACCCCCCCCCCCCCCCATGAAAAAAAACTTAAAACAACAAAAAAAAAAAAATAAAAAAAAGAAAACCCCCCCCCACCCACCCCCCCCCCCTGTTTCCCCCCTCACCGACCGACCCAGAACTACTCCCCCCCCCCACAAACCCCCCAACACCCCCCTCACACAAACCCCTCACACATTACCTCCCTCCACATCCACACCCCCACCCAATGAAAAAAAAACAAAAAAACACCAACAAACACACAAGCCCCAAACAACCCCGTCACTCCCAAACCAACAAACCCTCACCCCCCCACAACCACGCCCCCCACACGCCCCCCCACCCCGTGTTCCTTTTTACCCCACCCATCCCCTAACCCCCCCACCACAACCACCCCCCCCAACACACAACCCCCTACCACCCCCCCACTTCCCCCACCCCTACAACCACCATTCACTTCCCCAACACACACCACCCCTCGCCCGTTCACACTCCAACCATCCACAACACAACCCAAACCCTCACCAACCCCCCCCACCACCCCCCCCAACCCCCACACACCCACAACAACTACATACCTCTTTGCACTAATTTCACAGGACCTCCCCTCCTAATCCCCTCCCTACAAAAAGAACTAATAAACACCAGTCAACAATTAAAACATCTCGACTCAAAAAAAACCAACCTACCAATAGTCACAACAAATAAAAAACCATAACTATAACATAAACTACAAGGGTGCCACCGACTCTGCAGCCTCTTTGGAAAAGAGAGATCCAGTGTTTGAGGGTAGAATCTGGTAGGGGGATGAGCAATTAGGCCAATCCACAGAAGGCGACTGTGGTGCCGCTACGCGGACGCAAACTATAGTATAATAGTAAACCCCAACAACCCCGCCACCCACTCCCCCCCACCCACACCTAATCCACCCCCAAACAAAATCCAGTGACCACCACTACACCACACAAAACATTTCGCCAAAGCCTTCACCACCTTGAAACACCCATAGCAAACCCTAAAGCGCCAACAAAAAACCAAACAGGACTCTAATGACCGTTTGAACAACGTACTACACGTATCCAACAACAAAACTCTAAAAAACAAAGGGTAAAACAACCCCCACTACTTAAGCCCAACCCCCAAACCTCCCATCTGCTACACCCCTCCCCCCCACAACCAAACTCCACCCCCAAGCAACCCCCCCTCACCAACACACACCACACCCCACCCACCCCCCCTCCCCCCCCCCCCCCCCTCCCACCCAAAGCCCCCCCCCCACAACCCACACCCTCCACGTGCCGACACGCCACCCCCCACCCCCACCCCTCACCCCCCCACCCCCCACCGCCACCATCACACCCTCCCACCTCCCTCACAACTCAACTCACCATCTTACCCCCAACACCACCCCCACACAACCACCCCCCAACCCTCCCACCCCAACACCCCCCCCCAAACACACCCCCTAATCAAACTCTACCAAAAGTTGGCTATAGTCCTCTCGCATATCCACCTTTCTGCCCGCTAACTACATGCTAATTAATACATTTCATTCATAACTACTACTCACTCTGTCCACCAACCAATCCTCTACCCGGCCTCTCTTATATTCCCTTGTCTCACCTCTTCATCCAACACTCCTCACCAAGCTACTACTAAGACACTCTCAAAACACCTTATAAAAAAACATCAACTCAATTATCTTAAATTCTCCCTCTCATCTTACCTCCCCCCCCCCCCCCCCCGATTCTGCTTGCCCCACTAACAAAATCACAACTCTCCACAAGGAAAACATTCTTCCATCCAACTCTATCCAACCAAGTCTCCTCACCTTTCCGCTCCTACAATCAGATCATCACTACCCTACATCTTATAGTCTTAGTGGCTGCCTCCGGTACCAGCTCTCCACCATCCCACTCTCATCGCTTGTACCTTACTTGTAAAGAGATGATGGCGTACTTCTTTTTTAATCAGAACCACCACTTTTCCTAGTAAACATCGACTCTCTTTGAGAATTCCAACGAACTTTCTATAGGTATCCTACTCTTCTTAAGGTCGCTTAACCTCTATAAACAAACAATTTCTAACTGGTTCCATCAATTCATATGCAACTTATCACAGTTTGTATATCTTTCCATCGGAACTACAATGTCACGCTTCCGACTAACACTTCTAAGATCTGAAACATGAAAAGTACTATGAATTCCCTTCAATTCTTCAGGCAACTCCAACGTATAAGCTACAGGACCTACTCTAGCTACAATCTTAAATGGCCTAATGTACGTTGGACAACTTAGACTTCCCGCGCGTTCCGAAACGCACAGCAGGCCCTTCATGGCGATACCTTAACCTTAAGCAATACCATAACACTAACACTTTCAACTACCAATGGGCTTAAGTCATCAATCCGCATAACATCTTCTGGCGATACAAGCAGTTAACAAACAATTCTTAAATCTGGATAAACTTCTTAGTCGTAAATCGCGGATCAACGTATCGCGGATCAACTTTGGACCGGTGAGTTGGCTATCCCCAACCTCACTCTAGTATACAAGTGATCTACACTTTCTTCTGTATAAAGCTTCATATGGTGCAGCCTTAATACTTGCGTGATAACTATTGTTATATGAGAACTCGGCCAATGGCAAATGGCGATCCCAACTATTTCCAAAGTCAATCACACAAGCACGCAACATATCTTCTAGCGTTTGTATTGTCCTTTCACTTTAACCATCCGTTTGAGGGTGGTAAGCGGTACTCATATCCAAATTTGTCCCCAACGCCTTTTGAAGCGATCTCCAGAAATTTGACGTAAAATGGCTATCTCGATTCGAAAAGATCGAAACTGGTACACCATGCCTACATACTATTTCCTTCAAGTACAGTCGCGTGAGTTTCTCCATACTATTCGTTTTCTTCATAGGCAGGAAATGAGCTGATTTGGTCAGTCGGTAGACAATAACCCAAATCATATCATACCCACTCGACATTCTCGGCAGTCCGCTCACAAAATCCATAGTAATCTTTTCCCACTTCCAAACAAGAATCTCAGGTTGTTGCAGTAACCCAGACGGTTTCTGAAGCTCGGCCTTAACTTTCACACAAGTTAAACACTTACTAACATACGTAGCAATATCTGCTTTCATATTCGGCCACCAATACAACAACTTCAAATCTTGATACATCTTATCCGATCTCGGATGGATATAATACTTGGACTTATGCGACTCATGCATAACCAAATCTCTCAATCCATCGTATCGCAGCAACTAAACACGATTCCCAAAACAACATGTTTCATCAGGGCGAAATTCAAATATCGGCTTAATCAATCTCCCTAGATTTTCTCCTTTTACATTCTTTCTCTTCATGGCTTCTTCCTGAGCTTCACGAATCTGCTTTGGTAAATCATTGTGAACAGTCATCGTCAAAGCTCAAACACGCAATGGCTTATCCCTTCCCTTCCGACTTAAGGCGCCAGCCACCATATTCGCTTTTACAGGATGATACCGAATTTCACAATCGTAATCACTCAACAACTCAATCCACCTTCGTTGTCTCAAGTTTAACTATTTCTGATTCAGGATATATCGTAGGCTCTTGTGATCGGTGAAAACCACACACTTCGTCCCATACAAATAATGTCTCCATAATCTAAGAGCGAAAATAACGGCTCCTAACTCCAAATCGTGAGTAGTGTAATTTTCTTCATAGACCTTCAATTGTCTAGAAGCATACGCTATCACTTTTTCTCTTTGCATCAAAACAGCTCCATAACCCTTAAAAGATGCGTCACAATACACCATGAAATCTTCCGTTCCTTCGGGCAACGCTATGATCGGTGCACTACACAACTTCTGCTTCAACGTTTGAAAAGCTTCTTCTTTTTCTCTTCCCTACTCGTATTTCTTATTTTTCTGAGTCAACTTAGTCAGTGGCTTAGAAATCTAAGAAAATCCTTCAATAAACCTTGGAATAATACCCAGCCAATCTAAGAAATTGCCTCACCTCCGTCGGCGTCATTGGTGCAGCCCAACTTTTAATGGCTTCGATCTTGGCAGGATCAACATGAACACCACTACGATCAATCACATGACCCAGAAATTGTACC
>BQNB010202199.1:0-10855 GCA_026074375.1 Tanacetum coccineum
AACGAAGACAAAGACCAAGAACACTCGAGCTTAAACGACAAAAGCAATCTCACTGATCTCATGAAGGAGTGTCATCAATGAACTCACTTCGGGGGAGATTGTTAGCCTCAATTTATTGAGTCGAACAAGGAAGCTCGGTCACTCTACGATGGAGCTTCGGTCTTTAATTAGTTAATGTTGTAATAAGATAATATCGGGAATCGGGCTCGATAGATAATCTAATATTGTATATGTTTTGGGTTTAATCCCAAGCAAAACCCGAGCCCGGGTCCTAGTTAAATATCTCGCGCGTCACATTAAATGTGTAGGGGTATATATATATTTAGATATTTTCTAAAATATCTAAATAGATATAGATATTTTCTTTTTTAGAAAATATCTAAGTTTTCATAATATCTATTTTCTTTTCCATCTCTTTTCTCTCAACTATCTCTCACTCTATCTCTCTAACTCTCTTTATCTTTTCTTATTTTTGATTTGTGGTTCGGGTTATGAAGTGAAGTGTTAAATCGGAACCTACATAATGGTTTTTGGTGCTCTACTTTGACTTTAGAGCAAGTCAAACACTTACTAACATACGAAGCGATATCCTTCTTCATTCCGGGACACCAATATAAGTCTCGTAGATCATAGTACATCTTGTCTGCTCCAGGATGTACATAATACTTTGTAGTATGGGTTTCATTCATTTTCAAAGTTCTTAAATTTCCATAAACTGGCACCCAAATTCTTTCAGCAAGATACAATCCGCCATCTTCTTTTCTCTTAAACTGTTTGTCTAATCCTTTCAACATTTTTGCTGGAGTGTTGGCGCCCTTGGAAGCTTTGCTCTGAGCTTCCAGTATCTTAGCCTTAATGATAGAGTGAAATGTCATGCTCATAGCTCGAGCTCATCTCGGTTTCATTCGTTCTTTCCTACTCAATGCATCAGCTACTACGTTCGCTTTACTTTGGTGGTAGCGAATCTTAAAGTCATAATCGCTAAAAAGTTCTATCCATCGTCTCTAAGCATGTTTAATTCTTTTTGATCAAAAAAGTGTTGCAGGCTTTTATGATCAGTGTAGATAACACTCTTTGTTTCATACAAATAGTGTCTCTAGGTTTTGAGAGCAAATACTACTGCACCTAACTCTAAATCATGAGTGGTGCAGTTCTTCTCGTGGATTTTGATTTGTCTGGATGCGTATGCAATTACCTTGTTTCTCTGCATCAACACACAACCAAAACCTTGGTTCGATGCGTCACAATAAACTACAAAGTCATTTGGTCCTTCTAGTAATGCCAAAATCAGGGCATCACACAACATGTCCTTTAAGGTCTGAAAAGCGTTCTCCTACTCATCATCCCTCTCAAACTTCTTGTTTTTCTAAGTCAACAGGGTGAGAGGTTTTGCAATCTTTGAGAAATTTGCGATAAATCGTCTGTAATATCCTGTCAATCCCTAGATTGAACGGATCTCGGTTAGGGTCTTCGAGGCTTCCAATTTTTCACTACTTTAATTTTGCTAGGATCCACATGTATACCTACAATGTTCACTACATGACCGAGAAAATGAACCTCTTGTAGCCAGAATTTGCATTTTGAGAATTTCTCGAACAATTTCTCTTTTTCAAGCAACTATAGTATCAATTTCAGGTAAATCTTATGCTCCTCTTTGGACTTTGAATAAATTAAGATGTCGTCAATAAAGACAATGACAAACTTGTCAAGATACAACCTACATACGCGGTTCATAAGGTCCATGAACATCGCAGGGGCGTTAGTTAGACTGAAAAGCATGCCCATGAATTTAAAATGTCCATACCTCGTCCTGAATGCAATTTTGGGAATATCTTCTTTGCGTACTCTCAACTGATGATAGCTAGATTGAAGGTCTATTTTCAAAAAATACTGTGACCCTTGCAACTGATCGAACAATTCATCGATCCTAGGAAGAGAGTAGCGGTTCTTGATAGTTAGCTTGTTCAACTCTCGATAGTCTAACACATGCGGAATGAACCATCCTTCTTTTTCACGAACAACACCGGTGCTCTCCAGGGTGAAGAACTAGGTCGTATGAAACCTTTGTCTTAGAGCTCTTTAAGTTGGTTGGACAGTTCTTGCATTTCCGTAGGTGCCAAACGATAAGGTAATTTTACAACAGGAATAGCTTCAGGAATAAGATCTATGCGAAACTCTACTTTGTGAGATGGGGGTAAACCCGATAAATTTTCCAAAAACACACCAAGGAAATCACAACAACAGGGATGTCTTCGAGTTTCGGCTCGTTTACTTTCAGGGTCTTCAACTGTTTCAGATTCCCTTCGGGAGGTTCTCCATGAACTTCCAAATTCTCTCTGTTGGATAATGGAATATGGATTATTTTCTCAAATCAAACTATCTTATCTCTAAGCTTTGATAACCAATCTATTCCTACGATTACGTCAAAACTACCATGACCAAAAGGAATCAAATCGATGATAAATGTATGACCTTCTAATTCAAGTCTACAACCTCGAACAATCATGTTGGTTACTATTTAAGGCCGCTAGCTATTTCAATCTCATAACAGGGGCTTATGACACTAGGTTTCATGTTAATCAATGGCAAAAAGTTGGTAGATATAAAGCTATAATCTGCACCCAAATCAAACAAAACTGTAGCGAAATGATCGCTTAGAGAAAATGTACTCGTCACAACGTTAGGATCTTGAGGAGCTTCAGCAACACCTAGGGCAAAGGTACTACCACATGCTTGATTCTTATTGTTCCCTTGGTTAGGGTTTCCTTCGATTGCTAGCACAGGGTTTGGGCGATTTCCTCCTGAGGTAGTGGTTCGGTTTATCCTTGGGAAATTCCTCCTAAAGTGGTTAGGATCTCCACACTCAAAACAAGTTGGTCTTGGTCTTTCATTAGTAGTTCTACCCGTGTAGTATGGGGTAAAGTGGCCCACTTTGTTACATGGACTGCACACAGGGAAATTACCAGAATGATGGAAGTTGTATTTGGCATACTTCGGATGTTGACCATCGGTGGTCAAACGGTTGGCCATACTAACAACATTCTGAATAGTAGTAGGTTTGGATGAAGTAACATATTGATCTCGGGAGTGAGACTCTAAATGTAGCGATTGACACGCTGGTTCTCTGGGGTAACCATGTGTGGCACCAACCTTGCCAACTCATGAAATCTAGCCGTATACTCGTCAATATTTGACCCAACCATCTTATGATTCCAGAATTCTGTTTCAAGCTTTTGTATTTCATCATCAGGACAATATTCCTCCCTCAGCAGCTTCTTAAAATCTTCCCAAGGTTGGGTTATAGCAGCCGCCCGTCCTCGAGTTTGAACAAGGGTATTCCACCAAGTTAAGGTGCGGCCTTGCAGCATACTAGACGCGAATTCGACTTGGCTCTCTGCGTGGCACTTAGTGATATGGAGCACAGATGCAATGCTTTCAAACCAGGTTAGTAAACCAACAGTACCTTCTGTGCTAAATAATTCCTTGGCACCAGAAGCCCTAAATGTCTTGATACTGCAGCTTTAGGCAACCTCTCTTTGGTTTACTCGGTTGCCTCTGAGGGCTTGAACAAGTTGACTTAGCAGATTCGGCAATATGATGTTAAGTTGTCGAGCTACTTCATCTACTATTTCGTTGGGAGGGTTGATTTTGTTGGCAGTGTTGCTATGTTTGTTTCTTCCCGCCATAATTCTACAAATTAGCATAAAAATTCACTTTATTAGAAACTTGACAAACCGTACCTTCAAACAGTTTATACATATTCACAGAAATATAGTTAAAGAATGAACCTGTTTAGAAATTTTCAACTCAGTTAAGGTTGAATATAGCACTTTTGAACGAAGTGTTTAAATGAATAATCAAACATAGATAGATGTACTATACCCATTTAAATCAACCATGTTTAACATTTAACCAAAATTTAGTGGTATACATATTTAGGTGACAAGCAAGTTTTACATAAGGAATATATATATTTTATCTCACAAATTAATAATATTTAATAAATATGGTTTCAAATTTCCTAAAATATATATTAAATTGGTTGCCAAGAAAATAGATCAATAGATAATTATTTAGTAAAGCATTGTAAAAGTTTACCGTTTTGTTCGTTATATAAACAAAATTTTAAATAAATCAGATAACATTTTACAAAAATCCTTCCAAAAGATAACGATAATAATATCAATCAAAATTTGACACTTGATTTACAAAACCGATCCAAATGGTTTATTATGTCATAATAAAGAGGAATTACACAATCAGTAACCCGAAAGAGCATGAAATTAACCGTGCGGGTAGGCTACACTAGTACACCTTCATTGGTGTATGTGCCAACAACTAAACATAAAGGAATTTGGTAGGGTAAGGACAAAACACCGCACATTTATGCTTTTAACTTAAAATTTTATATGGTCGCGTTGCATCCATGTTGTTTGAGTATCCATATCTAATCATCCAAGCCTCGCCTATCCTCGAGTGAATTCTTCAAAAGTTTTAAGCCAAGTAGCAACTTGAATCTTAATTTCACAACTCATCAAACAAGAACTGTCATGAACTTAAGTTAAAAGTTGGTAAAAGGCTCAATGTTTTTGAAAAATTTACTCAACTTTGGGGTCGCTCATAAATAATCTTGAATCACTAAACACGGTGTTTGCGAACAAGCAAAGAATGCTTAAATTCGCAGCCAATTTGGTTGGCTTAATAGTATGATGAAATAAGACAGAGATGTGACCGAAATATAGGTCGAAGTAATTTCTAATAGCGAAGAATGAATGTCTCTACATGTCGTACATACGTAGTTCACCTGCTGCTCGCCTCGAGCTCAGACTCGGAATCTATCGACGAGTCCTTCTCGAGGTCTTATGCAAGGTAAGGGCATGAAGAGTAGTTAAGTGTACGTCGTGACTCACTCGCGGAATCATTAGCGTGCGAACACAATCTATGGGACATATTGTGACTGTGATGGTGTCTATAAGAACAAGGTGCTTAGGGATAGTGTGACACTATAACGACAGTAACCGATGTAAACGCAAACTCAAAACACGAATGGATTAATCAAAATAAGCATGATGTACTAAAATTAAATAGTAGACATCTAAAAGTATGCATTGTATGGTGCACATAATTCCTAGTATCCTTTTTAGTGACTAAAGTGGAAAGTCAGTTTTTAACCTCGTTTAAAATAATGACTATAACCAGTATTGCATGATACTCCCTAAATTAGACATAGTTGATCAAGTTATGTCTAATTGAGGTCTAATGATGCAACCACTCGAACTAGTCGACTCGTTTCATGTTTGGTGCTTTTAGAAAAAGAAAATCATTTTGGTTATAGTTCAGATTTTTTTTTTGGAAAAACTGGCGTTCTCTATAACCTTAGGCTCTGATTACCAATCTGTCACACCCCACCAAGGAGGAACCGCAAGGTGTAACATATTAATAAACATCACACAAGATGATAGATAAAAACACCATACATGATTTAATAAAAGTAAAGTTATCCGAATTACAACATCTTCAAGAACAAGTTGAAAAGTACATAAAACATCATAAATTGTTTCCATCCAAACATGGATATTCTAAAAGACATGATCCTTGCAATTAGGTAGACACCTTGACAATAACTAAAATGCAAAGCACTAAGTTTCCACGTTAGAAACGTCACCTGAAAATCATGATAAAAAGGGTCAACTATTGAAAATAGTTGCCAGCTCACAAGATTTTTTACATAAAATTTATTTTTATAAAGAGTAGATGTCCAAAGTAGTATATCCAAATCAACATCTGAATTCCGAAAATAGGTTGATAATCCAAAACAACACAAGTTTTCAAAGACAGTCCTTGTTACCGAGGTAACGTGACACAAATCCAATCAATATAAATTTATGTTGTAGTGTTTATGCGAGGCACTACTTAAACGTATTCAACCTAACCATTCCAATGTCCAAACATCTCGTGTACTAATCTTACACTCGAAACAAGTTGCAAGTTCGACAAGCGTCATAACACAAGTCTTATGTTCTAGTACTATGCACCTCGTTTATAGTGGGAGTGAGGAAGGGCTAATCTCCTAATAGCGCTATCCATAAGTAATAACATCTCAATCCCGTTGAGGAGGATATAGTAAGTTAAAAGTAGTGGCGGGTTCCAAGCATACAACAACATACATACCAAGTTCAAGTTCAACACATTTTCAAAGTTCAACAAGTTCAAATCGAGTTTAATAAGTTTATGTATGCTTAAAAGTTTAAACACATATAAGTATGAGCATAGTAGTTAAATAGACAACATCATGCTTTTCACCCTAAAATTGTAAAAATGGTAAAAGAGGGGCTTTGAGAAACTTACCTCAAAAGTTATAGCAAAACAATGAGTTCCCGACAAATCACAAACAAGTAGGCAACCCAACGAATGCGCACCCTTCTACCCGGGACCTAAAGTAAGTAAATGATACTTATTAGACTCTTAACGATATGCCTAGACTCACTAAATATTCATTTGTTATGTCATTCATCAAGTTACTTCATAAAACACCATTTTCACATTAGAGGCGAAACCTTAAATCTGTCCCAAATTTTGAGTGCCATTACGGGTAGCATTTCATCAAGTTAATTATCTTTAAAACTTTTGTCCTTTTGATATATCTTATTATAATGTCTTATGAGTCTTTTCATGTTTTTATAATTTATTTCTAGGTGTTTAACCCTTTCAAATACTCTTGTAAAAAAGGACCCAATTCTGGATAGGCTGCATTTCCTTGATGACCAGAGGGTCTTAACAACGAATCTGGGCTCTATGTTTTTGGTGACATGTTTATCATATCACGAACTAAGTACATCCAAAATTTTAGCTTCTAACATGGAGGTATGAGTGAGATACACTCAAAACCTTGCACTCTAACAAATCTGGAACAACTTACTGTTTTGCACACTTGTCTTTCAAACGAGTTTTGATTGGCTTTTCCTTATTTCCAGTAGGTGATATTATAATGGTTGAAAAGATATTTTAATTTATTTGATGTTAGAATCAAGAATCATATCAAAAACTTATTTTATAACCAAGTTATGGTCATTGCATGTTGACATAAAAAAATTCTGCAAACTGCCTTGGAATTAGGAGCCCTTCACATGCACTTTTATCTTCCCAAAATCTCAAAAATGACTAAGACCACTCCAAATATCCTTTTTAACATCATTTTAGTGCTGGAAAACTTTCTTAGATCAAAGATTTATTGTTATTTAATTTGACAAAAAAGTTTATGCAAGATTCAAGTGCAAGAATAAAAGAAATAACTCTCTTGGTGCAAGAACAACACAAGTTGTCTTGCACCAAGGTTTGTACCTTGATTAGTAAATGATGAGAGTTATCTTTAGGAACTAAGATAGATTAGTATCTTGATTAAACCCTTGTTCATGTTTGTAACATTTTAGAGAGAAAGGAGGGATACGATCTGAGATTTGAGAGTGAGAAAGAGTGTGTGCAAATGTTTTTTTCATGTATCAAATATGGTTTAGTGGTTTTGGACTAGTGGGAGACATAAAAGTGATGTTTGTGTAAGTATGAAAGTACTAGCTTGAAATTTAAGTGATATAAGGGAGAGGTGGTGTTGGTGACGTTTTTTGGGACCAATAGGGAGGGTTTTTGCTTATTTACTTGTTATTCATTTGATATTGTATGTACCATTTAAATGGTATAAGTTAATTTACATAAATTGTGTACAATTAGTAAATACGTAAAGTGTCGTAAAAATGTAACTTTTGAGATAGTTTATGATTTTGTTAAATTATGTTTTTCCATGTGTTTTGGCATTGTTATAACGTTATTTGAGCATATCGTTGGTCGTTAGGACCATTAACTATGATCGTTAGGTAAAAGGTGCGTTCGTATAACTAGGGCTCCTAGTAAAACAAGCGTTAAATGCTAAAAATAGTATGACCACATAAAAGTGACTCCACAAATAATCAAAAGAGTCAATTATCATACATTTGATTTCGGTTACTGACCTCAAAATTAACGAATGTCACACATGGCTCAACAGTTCTAACAAAGTAAATCAGTGTATCAGTGAACAAATTCCCACTCAAAAGAAAAGAATTTTGGGAGTTGATCAACTAACTAAAAATCCCTCCAGTTCTGGGAAAAAGACGTGGTCTTTGTAAAATCTTCAACTGATGACACAAAAGTGTCTATTCGAGGTGTTGAAAGACCTTGGTTATCTGAAGCTGAAGAATTTATTTTGCCTAATCATGACACTGGTAGAATCCTCCTAGCTGAGTCACAAATGAAAGTAACTGATCTTTCAGTTACTGCCACTGACTATTCAGTGACTAATTATGATTCAGCTGATGAATCTTTAGTTTGTAGCAACCCTCTTCCTCCACTAGAGAAGTTGGCTGGTGCTGAACCTGTATCTGGACCAAAGACTATCAAGTCAATCTTGAAGTCAAATTCAACATTCACCGCTGAAACATTAAAAGATGTCACCATAAATGAACCAACCTCAGCTCCTACTAAGGCTAACAAAAATGTTTTAGCTTCCAAATGAAACTCAGCTCCTGCTGGTAAACTGAAGAATATGAAAACTAAAGATGACATTCCTTTCTTAGTTTTAATGAAAGAACTAAATGATCTTAAATTAAAAAATCAACAAAAATTAGTCATCTTACTCCATAAACAACAAACCTCAACAGGTTTCCAAAAACTTACTCTAAACAAAATACAAAACACAATTCAAAAAGGGTTGTGAATTTTATAAGATGAATAATCATTTCTTAGAAAACTGCTACAATGTAATATTTTGTAAAAAATGTGAGAAAACTAATCACAGAACTTGTGATCATGCTAAATACATAAGCTTAATGAATATGTCTCAGCATCTCAAAAGTCAAGGTGGATCTTCTTCAAGATCTCAAACCTTAAGACCTCTAAAACCCTTTCCACCATGCAAACATTATGGGTTTAATGATCATCAATCTAATGATTATGTTAACTATCCCACATGTGAGATATGTATCAGTTATGATCATGACACAAAGGGTCACAATAGAATCATTTCTCTCAGAATAGGAATAAAACCTAGAAACCCTCAGCAAGTCACAACAGAGTTGTGAAACTTATGGTAGCAATGTTCATACCACAACTGATCATAATGACACTGAGTAGTTTAGAAGAGGTGAAGCACTCCAAGCCAAAAAGGCTGAATTATCAAATGCTACTACATCAAATAATCCCACCAAGAGGTGGGTTTCTAAGCAAAACTAACCATTTTAAACTTATTTAAGTAGCGTGACATCAGGAAGACCATCTAATAATGGATAGTGGATGCTCAAGGCATATGACTAGTGTCAAAAGATACCTGCATAAATATGTGGAACAACCAAGACCTAAGGTGGTATTTGGAGATGACTCTACTTGCACCACTGAAGGATATAGTTCTATAAAATGAAATGGTATAGTTTTTACAAAAGTAGCATTTGTAAATGGTCTCAAGTACAATCTAATTAGCATAAGCCAACTGTATGATGCTAAATATATTGTTTAGTTTGATTAAAAAAATAGAATAATTTTCAATTCCAACAAAGAAGTTGTAATGGTCGCACCCAAAGTAAGAGATGTCTATGTTCTTGACATGACCTCTTCGTTACAACAATCTTGTTTCTTTGCCAAAGCATCTGAAATTCTAAACTGGCTTTAGCATAAAAGACTTGTTCATCTAAACTTCAAAACAATCAACCAGCTGGCCAAACAAAATCTTGTTATTGGTCTTCCCTCTCTTGTCTACTCAAAGGACAAACCATGTTCATCATGTGAAAAGGAAAAGCATCATAGAGCCAGCTTCAAAATAAACAAACCTTATCAATTAAAAAATGCCTTTATCTTCTTCACATGGACTTGTTTGGACCTGTAACTCCCAGGTTCATTAACCATGAAAGTATACCCTTGTCATTGTTGATGAGTACTCAAGGTACACTTTGGTATACTTCTTGAAAAAGAAAAGCCATGCAACTGAAACCATTATCTCCTTTATCAAAAGAGTTGAAAATCAAAAGGACATCAAAGTCAAACAACTCAGGACTGATAATGGTATTGAATTCAAAAATCACATTCTTGTCAACTTCTGTGATGAAAAAGGGATTTTATAAAACTTTTCCTCTCCTTACATATAACAACCCGCAATTTTCATCAATGTAAATATCCATCTATTAAATTAGATGCAATGTAATATCCATCTATTATATATATACCACCTTTTTATAGGGAAATTTTTGCTTTATCTCATTATGCAACGTAACTTGCATCTCTAAAGTAAACGAGCTCACGCAACCTCTACCAATGCCATCTCTATCTATGTTTACATCATGTAAACATCCTAATATGTCAAGTCTATATCTTAATATCATTTTACCAAGTACATTATCCATTTAACGTACTTTTCAAAACGTTATTTCAAAAACAAGCATTAAACGTTAACGTTTATATCAAAACCCTAATTATATGTAATGTATACATATAAAATGAATGTACAAGCCTTTAAAGCATGTGTACAAGTATCAATACACAACATTTGAATATCTTTTCCCTCCTAAATCAAGTTACAACACATTAAAGCTTAATGTATAAGTCAATAATGCAAGAAAGTCAAATTAGGTCATTTTATCTCCTAAATCACTTTGGTTTCTTACTACCACTTTAGTACAAGGTACAAGCACTTAATGCATGACTTTTAAACCTTAAACCTAAACCCTAATTCCTCCTAAACCCTAAAAACAAAACCCTAAACCCTAATTTCACTTTCAACTAAAAACTAAACCCTAAACCCTAAACCTAAAACTAAGCCCTAAACCTTAATCCTAAG
>BQNB010202202.1:0-10855 GCA_026074375.1 Tanacetum coccineum
TGCATCTTTGTAAATAGTGGGCCAAAAGAAACCGACATCAAAGACCTTTTTGGCGGTGAGATTTGCACCATGATGTCCCCTAGTAGCTCCATTGTGGTAAGCTTCGAGGATTTCGAGAGCTTCTTTTCCGTGCACACACTGCCGGATCACTTGATCCGCACATATTTTAAACAAAAAGGGGTCGTCCCAGAAGTAGTGTTTGACATCTTTAAAAAACTTGTTTTTCTGCTGGGATGACGTTCCCTTAAAAATGAAATTCCCCGCATGGTAGTTTGCGAAATCTGCAAACCATGGGGTACTATCAACACGTAGAGCAACCAATCCAAGAGTTTCGAGGGGAAATGTTTCCGTGATTTTCTTGTTCACGAATTTATCTTGATGAGGGTTCTCAAGTCTGGAAAGATGATCGGCGGCTAGATTTTCTGCTCCTTTTTTATCTCGGATGATAACATCGAATTCTTGGAGCAAAATGATCCACCGCATCAGTCTTGGGTTAGCATCCTTTTTAGCGAAGAGATACTTTATAGCAGAATGGTCGGTATACATTATGCTCTTAGACAAAACGAGATATGACCGAAATTTCTAAAAAGCGTACACTATGGCAAGTAATTCTTTTTTGGTCGTAGTGTAGTGTGCTTGAGCTTCAGTAATTCTTTTCCAGAAGTCTAGGCGGATGGTTGAAGACCTGGATAACAATCACTTAAAGGAGTTACGTTGTAGTACTCAGTGTCACACGCTGAAGACGTTGTGGAGAGTTCGAAGGGGTGTGGCAAGTTCCCATTCGGGATCAATCAAATTGGGAGCCTCGGTCCAAATTTTCTTTTAATTGTATTAAAGATTCGATACAACTCATTTAAAGAAGAAAAATGGAGTCTCTTATTATCAAGCAGGTGAGTCATTGGAACGGTCAATTTTTAAGAAGTCTGTATCGAAACGTCGTAAAAACCGGCAATGCCCAGAAACTAACGGACACCTTTTCCACGGTAGTCCGGGGTGAGGGAGCTTGGCGATAAAGTCAACTAGTTGGTTAAACCTCAATTCCCGAACTTAGAGATTTTGTGTCAAAGAAACAATGCTTCCTTTAACCATAGAAATGGCTTTTCTCCAGTTTAGGACCAAATTGTGGTGTCTTCACACCTTTTTAAAACATTTTTTCAAATGGATAAGCCGTAGAGAAGGAATCCCCTAAGACTGAAAAGTCATCCATAAACACTTCCAATTTCTTTCAATCATGATCATGGAAGATTGCCATCATACATCGAGAAACGTGCCCAGTGCATTGCATAGCCCAAAACGCATGCGGCAATAGCAACACTTCTGTATGGCAAGTGAATGTTGTCTTTTCATGATTTCTTGGTCCTTCGGTCAATGGGAATCTAAAAATACCCCAAGAAGGCTATCGAGGAAACAATAGTATTGATTTCCCCGCGAGTCTACGAGTATTTGATCCATGAAGGGCAATGGAAAGTGGTTCCTTGTCGGGTAGCTTCATTAAACTTTCTAAATCAATGCTACTCTCCACCCTGTTGACCAATCAAGTCAGTATTAAATACAATTCATACATTATTGACGACGGTCATGCCCCTCTCTCTTCGGTACACAGTGCATCGGCTTAACCCATGGACTGTCAGAAAGATCGGATAAATTAATCCTGCGTCAAGAAGTTTCTTTCAACCTCATTTTTGATTACGCATGGATTTCTGATTTACCCGCCTTAGATGCTGAACTGTCGGTTCATAGTCCTCTTCCATGAGAATTTTGTGGGTACAAAACTCTGGGTCAATACCCTTAATATCTGAAAGTTTTTTTCCAAGCGATCGCTTGCTGTAGACTTTAGAACTTCCGATTCAGAAGCGGCCTTTTCCCTCATATCTTTAAATCTTTGCAACTATGACGGGCAACTTGTCGTTACCATCCAAAAATGAATATTCTAAATATAGTGGCAAGCTCCTGAGTTCAACCTCGGAGGGCCTCATTAACTGAAGAATTTTTCATTGTTTGTTTCATTCCACAAATTTTAAGAGGCTTTTTGAATTTCTTTTCTGGAAAATATTACTTGATTGGGAGGGGGGTGTGTGATGATCACTATTAAGAATGCTCGAGGAGAAGAATGTCCGCCGGGGGGGGGGGGGGGGGGGGGGGGGGGGGGGGGGGGTGCCCATCAGGGTCCATAATACGTTAGATCTAACTCCAGTGATTTGGATCATCTCTATAGCAATAAAAAGAGCGCTCCCCACAAAAAGGAGAAAATCACTGTCCCCGAATGGAGTTAAAGTTGGGGAAGAAGTAGAAACAATTGGATCATAGTACGGAGTGGGATTGCCACTCGAGATCACATTTGAGAAACCAAGAACTTCTTGAGAGTATTCATCACAAGCCATATCGATGACGTCAATCCGATTTGCCGTCATATGATTGTAATCAGCTGTGTATCTCGAAGTTTGGTCCAGATTGAATGTGATGGCCTCTCTGCCAACACGAAGGGTTATTTCACCTTCGTATACATCTATTAATGGACGACTGGTTTTTAGAAAACACCTCCCGAGAATTAAAGGTACTCGGGGGTCTGGCTCAAAATCCACTACTACAAAATCTGCTGGAAACTGGAACTTTCCCACTGTTACATAGACGTCTTCGGCGATACCGATTGGTTCATAGATTGAACGATCTGCCAGCTCTAGCGTCATGCAAGTTGGGGTTAGTTCAGGAAGAGAGAGAATTTTCCATACGGAGTATGGCATAAGATTAATGCTCGCGCCAAGATCGGCCAAGGCGTTGCATGTATTAATCCCGGAAAATTCACAAGGAATAAGAAATCGGCCAGGGTCTCCAAGTTTTTTTGGCAACTTGTTGAGAATAACCGCTGAGCAACTCTCGTTCAATGGAGTTTTAGCCATCTCACTCAACTTTTCCTTGTTTCCTATCAAAGCTTTTAAAGTTGAGGCAAATTTTGGCATAAGCATTAAGGCATCCGTAAAGCTAATTTTGAAACTTAAATCTTTAAAGATTTCATAGAATTTCTCAATTTGGTCGTTAACTTTTTCACGGCGTCTTTCATCATTTCTTCTTGAAGGAAATGGAATAGAAATTCTCGGGTTAGGCATCGGAGCACTAACTGGAGCAACAACGGGCTCAGAGATTGATTCATGATGGACAACAGGGACAACCGGAGGTTGGACGTCTTCGGTGCTTCCGTTATTAGTAGGGGGAATCGTGTCCTTTGTGACCTTGGTCTCACGTTCTACTACTTTAGGAGAAGAAGTAGTAGGAATCGTGGGTCCTTTGTAAACAAATCCACTTCTAGTGGTAATACCTTTTAAATCCTCCTTCGGGTTGGTAACTATGTTACTTGGGAGAGTTCCCATACCTGAAGTAGAGGCGGTATTGGAGGTGGCAAATTTGGAAAGCATGTCCGTAAGATTAGTCAATTGATTTTGCATGTTTTGACCTTGAGTTTGCATATTCCTCATCACAGCATCATTAGCCTTTACGTAGGCTTGAAAATCTTCCTTCGATACACCTTGAATTTGAGGAGCTGGAGCTTGATAGGCGGGAGCTTGATAAGCAGGAGGTTGAACAACCTGAGGTCGATAGATTTGACCTTGATTAACCGGGGGTTGGTAAGTTGAAGCTTGATTGAAATTACCCCGGTTTTGGTTGTAACGATTCTGATTGTTTCCTTGATTTTGAACATTATGATTGTTTTGAACGGGAGGAAAACCGGGAGGTCGGATTTGATTAGAAATCAGGGATCGATAACTGGTATTTCCTTGGTTGAAATTAGCTGCGGCTGCTTGAGAGACATATTCTTGAATATTGTCTCGATAAACATTGCTAGCAGTAGCTGGATAAGTTTGGTAGGAATGAGCACCACCGCAAGTAACATAACTTTCCTCAACCGCTTTAACAGGGGTAGGAGTGGGAGTTTGATTTTTTTATCAAGAAGCAAGGCTTTTACCATATCTTTTAGCTCAGCTACATCGGGAGAGATACCGGAGGTGGAAGTGCTCGTACTCACTTTGGCAACAACCGGTTTGTTACGTGAGTTTCGAACTTTGGCTTTGCTTTTAATGATTCTTAAGCAATCACGAGGCATTTTATCAAAAAAGTTACCACCCGCGGCGGAATTTAAAGAATCCTGATCATTAGATTTCAAGGCATTGTAGAATGTATCGAGTTGATGTAACTCAGAAAATCCATGATGTGGGCATGCTCGAAGAAGGTCATTAAATCGATCACAAGCCTCGTAAAACGTCTTATCAAATCTTTGTTGAAATCTATTGATTTCATTACAAAGATTTGTAGTTTTAGAAGGAGGGAAGAATTTGTTAATGAATTTTGAAACAAGATCATCCCATGTTTGAATCGATCGAGGGGGTTCTTTTTCAAGCCAAATCCGGGCTGCTCCCTCGAGGGTAAATGGGAAAAGCATAAGCTTTACCGACGTACTCGGGACGTTCGGGAACTTCATCGTAGAAGTGATCTTGTTGAAATAACGGATGTGAGCATGAGGGTCTTCTTTATCATGTCCGAAAAATTGCTTATTTTGAACAAGATTAAGCAAACCATGCTTGATTTCAAAGTTATTAGCGGTAATCTCGGGAACAACAATTGCATCCTCGTAACCCTCGGTGGGTGCTTCGAGCAATTGAGCCATAGTACGTTGATCGGCCATCGTAGCTACGGGAGGATCTTCAAGAGGTTCTTCGAGATTGAAAGGTTCAACAACTATTGGTGGGACGTGTTGTTGACGGTTTTGATCACGAGTTTGAGAACGAGTGTGAATGCACTTAAAATTTTAAAACAAAAGTTTACACTAATTTTTTGGATTTTTGAATTATATTAACAATGAATTTTAACAACGGACAAACGATGAGACAACTTAAACCAATTAATCAAACTTACTTCATGGTAGCTCTCAAAATGAAAAACACACAAGCGAGCGGATGAATAGGAAAGCACAAAGCTATTTAAAATCCTTTTTCCTTTCGGGTCGTAGTTCCTTGGAACAACCCTCCTTATACCCACTTTATAGTTTGTTAATCAAATCGAGGTGAGCCGTACTTCGTAAGCGACACAAATGGCAAGTTTTTTATTCTTTGGTTTGGGAACTTATTAATGGATAATACTTCAGTTGAAAGTATTATGTATTGGTGTTCTTTTACCAATTTGATGATTTTTATTTCTTGATTAAGGAAAATGTTTTTATCTTTTTGGTTTTTTCTTGATTTGATAATATATACTAAAAAGAAATGAACAAATATTTTTGGTTTTTATATTTTTAATAAACAAAATAACTTCACGAGGGAAGGATCTTCAAAGCTCAAATTTTCAAATGATAACGACGATTTTCTCACAGCCTCTCCGGCAGCGGCGCCAAAAATTGATTTGGTATCTTTTAATTATCTCTTACTTATATATAAATATAATAAATAATTATATAATTACATATAGTAAGTAATACTCAAAAATAATAATCAATGATGACCGGAAGTAGTACAAGAATATCCCCGGGTCGTAGTCCCAACGAGGCGTGAATTTCAAAAGTCGAAAATCGGTTTGGAAATCAATGCTTGAATGGAAAAGATATTTGATTGGATTTCTAAAGCTACTAATAATATGCAAGATCGAATAAAAGAAAATCTTGAACAAAATAAGCCAAAAATGAGCTTACAAAGCTAGCACCACTAACTTTTAAGTTAGTGCTGGTAGGCCGAAACTCAGCAGTACTAACTTTTGAGTTAGTGATGCTAGGCCAAAACCTTAAGTCTGTTAGTTAGAAACTCAGCAGTGCTAACTTTTAAGTTAGTGCTGCTAGTGAAAAACTTAAGACTGTTAGGCTTTTAAAAAGGAAATAAGCACAATAAAACACAAATAAGCAAACTAATGGATTTAAATAAACTAAATAAGCACTTAAGAACAAAAATGACCAACTAAAATAAGCTATAAAAGACTGAAAAGTTAGAATGCTAAAAATACTTAAAATTTTGAGCTGAAATGCAAGTAGGCTTAAAATAATCTCAAACTTAAAAGAAAATAAGCTGAATTCGATCTAAACTGTCCTAATAAGCTAAACTAATCCTAAATAAGCCAAACAACAAGTAAATAAGCTGGAATAAGCAAAAACATGCTACAACAGTACTAACTTGGAGTTAATGCTGGTAGGCCAAAACCTTGCAGTACTAACCTTGGAGTTAGTACTGGTACGACAACCTAGTACTAACTTGGAGTTAATGCTGGTAGGCCAATTAAACATTGCTTAGTCCTAACTTGGAGCTATAGTACTGTACGCTCAAATTAGTACTGGTAGGTCAAAACAGCCCTTGAGGGCACATTCTAGCTTATTTTTAAGCTAGTTAGTGGAACCTTATGGATTAGTGGCTTATACCACTGAAAAGATTATCCAATAAGCTTCAAGAGTCGACATTAAAAAGGGAGTTTTTCCCATGTAGTTTTAAATTTTTTTATAGTGAGTAACTTAAAAAGCTTGATAAAAATGGCTGTTTTTCAAAAATTTCCACACTTAGAAATTTTTTTAATAACTTTGCAATCTTTGAAAAACACGACTTTTGAGCTTATAAATAAGCACTTAAACAGAACTTGGTGAAAACTTTTTAAGCTAAAATTACGAATCTAGTTTAACTATTAAAAGAACAAAGTAAATTAAACTCTAGAATCTAAAATAGCATTGTTTGATAATATACACTATAACGCAATGAAAAGTCAAAATTTTTCATAATTCCAATACTTAGCAAATTTGACAGAATTTAAACAATTAAGCACAGAAAAAATAGATGTTTAAGGTCATAAGACAATATGTACTTAACTTGTAAGTTAGTATGCTAGTTAAAAACTTAATCTAGTAGGTAAGAAAAACTAAATTATTCATTAAACAAAGCGCACATAAACTTTTAGAGACCAGTTGATAAAACAAGCATAATAAGCAATCACTAAGCATATTTAAACAAACTAATAGCACTTTAGTAAGCTGAACACAGGTTTTGCTTCATTTTTTAGAGATAAGTAGACAAATTTTTCACTAGGAAAAACTGCACTATTGATCTTTTAAACTGTTATAAAACTCCTAGTAAAATAAGCACTAAACATCATTAAAAAGCATAAATGAGAAATAATAAGCAGTAATAAGCAGAAATAAGCAATGATACAGTACTTTAAGACAGAAATTTGAAAAATAGAGACTTACTCAACCCTTGCTTAAACAGGGCAAACAAGGACTTTATTAAATAGCTAATAACAAGCTCTAGTTGTCTCTATAAAGACAAGATAGTGGTGTCCATAAGCCCATCACTTTTTAGCTTATCATCCAATTCAAGCTTTAGCATTTGAGGGTGACTATTTTTTTTGTGATTTTTTTTAACCGTTTAATATTTCTAAGTTAAATTTTATGAAAAACCAGCTTATAAAAGAGCTTAAAGGAGAGCTTATATTAGCTTTTGAAACAATAACAAGACATAAAATCAATTAGAGCTTTAATACATGAAAATTCATCAAACTTTCATTAAAAATTTTTAAAATCGAGTACTAGGCTGGAATTTTAAATGCAATAACTTAAAACAACTGAAACTAGAACTATGTAAAAATCATACTTTCTAAGCTAGATGCCTCAATGGGCGCTTACAAAGACTTGTTTTATTACTACAGACTATACTCTATGTTCTTATTCTTGTGTGATAGTTGTGTCAGAGGTAATGCGGCATGTGTTTCTTGGGTTTTGTGAGGGAAGTCATAAATCTCATAAGCCATTGTCTTGATTTATGTCGTTCCCTCAAGCTATACGGATCATTGCAAAACCAATAATTTTGTCATTTTTTTCTAGATCGTTGTGGGTGTAGGTGGAGTTGACAAAGGATTAGTTTACTTAAACCTCACTGTGGGGGGTTGGGTAGGTTGGTGTAGAGGATTGCCAAGGTGTTCATAAACCCATGTGGGGGGTGGGGTTTGGTTTTTGGACTGGGGTGATGTGGGGTATGTGTATTTAGACACATACCACATACTTAAGCCTATAGTTTGGAAGCCCGCGTCAGCACTATTACAGCGTAACACCTTACATAGGTTACACCGTAACCTCTATGAAACATATAAATAGAGCCCTCATTATGCATATTTGACATCATCTTTTCTACCACAGCATCAAGGGGCAAAAAAGGCTTCCATACCTCGAAGAATTCCACCATAAGTCCAAGGGAGACATCATTTTACTTACTTTTGTATTTAATCGTTAAAAAATGCTTCCTGTAAGAATTATGAGCTTTCAATCTAGGATTTCTTTCATTAATTCTTGTTGTGTTGTTCCTATGAGCGGCCAAGCATTTCTAGTGCTGGCCTAAACATGAATTTACTACTGTTATAAGGTTTGTTTCTTGTTGAATTATGGTTTCGTTAGATATCCTTTTGACTGTTGATGCTCCTTGGGTTTTGGTAGTGTTGAGGGTGATTTAGACCTTGTTAATTCTGTTAGTAGGCTTACCTATTAAATATGGAATTAGGAGGGTACCAAGGTTACGACCTATCCCTGGTGTAGGAATTAACCTTATTACCGCCTCTATCACTTTAAACACTTAAAAAGCACAGGAACTCTTTGAGAGAGGGTTAATAATTTATATAGATCATTAGACTAGTTCTTGGGATAGTTGAGATTAATCACTGTGACTTGGTTGCTCTACTTTCGTGACTTTTGGGGGATTCGGGATCGCAGGAAATATAGGACATGCCTCATATGACAATTCGGGTATGTCAATTTTAGAAACCACTAATGAAACCATAGTTTGACATTACACAGGAAAACATGATTATAACGGTAGTAATGAAATGGCTAGGCTATCACGTTTCTCTCCCTGATACTTCTATCACTTTCAAATTTTTCAATTTACTTTCCTGTAGTTTTCAAAATCAATCCAAAACCATTTTTAACGTAACACTTTTCAAATTAGAACTAATTACAACTAGCTCTTGGGACGACCTTGGATTTACCAACTCTACACTACTCACAATCGGGTTTTCTGCCTGTTAGTGCGTTTGTGAGGTGAAATAAGTTTTATAAATTTAAAACTTGAATAAAATTATTTAAAATAAAATACGCATCAAGTTTTTGGCGCCGCTGCCAGGGAGCTAAAACTAGTTGTAATATGAAATTTTTGTAAATATTTTGTTCTTATTTCAGTATTTTTTGACTTCTTGTTAAATTAGTTTCCTTTTCGAGTATATTCTACTTGTTTCCCTTGTTAAATTTCAGATATGGGTGATGATATTGATATCAGCACGCTCACCATAGAGCAGTACCGCGCTTTGACTCGAGATAATTGTTAGCCTTAATTTTATTAAGTCAAAAAAGAATGTCATCGGTCTTATTAAGTCAAATAGGTCTTGTAATGTAATAGGATAGTCGGGTATTAACGGGCTTGGTTTGTAATCTAATATTGTCCATGTTTAGGGTTAAAGCCCAAGTTTAGCCAAGCCCGGCCCAATTAGAAAGCCCACAAGCCAAGTATAGGCCAAGGGTAAAACCCTCTCCACACAAGGAGAGGGTGTTGGTTGCATTTTGCTTCATCTTGTAACTCACCATTTCTCTCTAATCTAGTCTTTCCTTCTTGTTTCTCTCTCTAGTTTCTCTCTTTAAGTTTTCTTTTTATTTCTAGCTTATTGGTGCTTATTTATAAGTTGTGTTTGGATTATATCGTGTGATAATGTGTGGTATCACTCGCCAAGGGGTGTTTAGTGTTTGGTTGAATCAAATTCATAGTTTTTTTTCTTCTTTGGTTCAAATATAAAACGCAAGATAATACCATTTTTTGATCTTTATTTCGTGGCTTATGTGGTAAAAATCGTGTACTTTTGTATATAGAACAATCTCTTGAATCATTTCTTGGAGTTCTACAACTTATTTGATGAGTTATATGGAAGATTAAAGAAATGTTCGTGGTTGCGGTTTGTCAAAAACGCAAAATTCTTCGTTGTGTTTTGGTTAGCAACATTGCATTTTGTGTATAAAGACAAAAAGTACGGTCTTGTGGTCCAAAATAGTACAATTGCGTTTTGCCTCAGATTGCGATTTGCTCTTGCGTTTTGCCTCGTTGAAGACCTTTTGAATAGCAAATTTTTATGCTGCCAAAATTTCAAAAAATGTTGCGTTTTGTCTAGTGCATTGCGTTTTGCTTCTTGCGGTTTGACTAAAGGTTGCGTTTTGCTCAAAGACTCATTGCGTTTTATCTAAAAGAAGTCACTGCGATTTGCTATTGCGTATTGTCACTGCGTTTTGGTGGCATTGCGTTTTGTCTCGAGAAACTTGTTACGTTTGGTGGAAAAGAAGGTTGCGGTTTGTCAAAGTGTGTTGTGACTTGTTACAAGTTGCGTTTTGTCTAGAAGTCATTGCGTTTTGCCTACTCTGCGTTTTGTCTAAAGGCTGCGTTTTGACTATTGAGATTTGTCAAACATTCTTGGTTGAGATTTGACAATCGTTCTTTGTTGAGACTTGCTATACATTGACCTTCGTTAGACAACAAACCTCAAGGACTTAGAACTTCATTTTGGACTTAACATACAATCAATTAACATCAACAAACTTAATTAATTAATCAACCTTAACTTCAATTTAATTCTACTTTCACGGTTTATCTATTGATTTTGTAAAATCCCGACAAGTAATTCACTTTCTTCTCGGTTTTAATCATAGAGTTGCAAAATCCCGTGGAGGTTAATTGCATTCATTTAAAACCACAATTCAATCAACACTTCATAACACTTAAGATCCGATATCTATTCACTTCATCAAAATGTCAAATTCAAATACCAATTTGCAAACTCAATCATCAAATGCTCTTCATAATGCTATCATGGA
>BQNB010202204.1:0-10855 GCA_026074375.1 Tanacetum coccineum
CACCAGCCAACCATACCGCTTGCTCAAGCACAATTGATGCGTTTGTTACCCTGTATATTTTACTGGTTAAGATATGAGACTCACTCACATCCTTTGTACTCAACTGGTTTTTAGAATAATAAATTTACCAGGGTTCAATTGGACATTTAAAAAAATAGAAACGAATAAGCCATATGTTTTGAGAATTTGGCTACCCAACAAGCTGTAATGCTGTATCTTTTAGTAATACTATAACCCCTTTGAATCTTTCTATTTAAATATCTAATCAATATTAATCATTCATAATAGAGTTAGACAAATCCAAAACATAAAATCATTTAATACATACAATTATGAGTGACATATTTTTGAAATTTGGGTCCAATGTATGCCAAATCTATTAATGTTGTAGTCTTTTCTCGACAATCTTACATGGACAGGCTCGTGGTTTCTGTTTAACTAGTTTGGATTGTGTGAAATTTTGTTGATAAATTGGGTTTAGGGAGGATGCTCTAACCATTTCCTTGGGTGTTATAGCGTGTTTAGTTCATCTTGTTTGGTTCTGCAAGTTGTTATGTCAGGCCATACGTGTTTCATGTAAAACCATCAAATAAGAACGAGAGTGCTGTTATTATCTCTATGATTGGAAATCCTATATCATTTAAACAGGGTCAAAGAAGTAATGGAATTAGCCTTCTTATTTTACAATTTTTGACTCTAGTGGGACATTATTTAAGTTAAACTGAAGGGGATATTTTATTATGCTAATTTTTTCGTAATTGTTTTGTTATTATCAGGGATTTGCGACAATTCAAATTAATATATCTTTTGGTTACTAAGCAATATATCTGTAAGACAATAAAATGATGCTCATTGGTAACTATGTTACGAATAGGAAAGTAATATCTTTATAAAGCTCTCAAGAATTTCTTGTTGAATGTTTTTTTTCGACCTTCACGTAACATATTAGCGATATCTAGATCCATACATCAACAATTCATTTCGAATACTCGCTAAAACTTCATCATCTTTTTCGTATGTGATCAAGTTCGAGGTCCTTAAAAGGACTATGCCATTGTGATTGTACCCACCTCGTAAAAAAAATTGCAACATCACGATCATCATACAATCATAAACATAACGGAGAAAGAAGAAAAACAGTGTTGTATGTTGTAATAAAAAGAAATTGCATGTATGTGTTCAAGTACAATTGCTTGAATGTGAAGATTGGATCATACCATTAGGATGGAGAAATTGACCAGTAAAATAGGAAGAGTCCTCGGATGCTAGGAACACGTACGATGGAGCAATCTCAAAAGGTTGACCGGCCCTATCCATGGGCACCTGTTCCCCCAACAATGTTGCCTATATCGAATGTCATTGAGTGACCTGCCTGCTCTGCAGTGGTGTCCATATAGGTCAGGGGCACACTCATTGTCACTGATTCTTCTTGTCGACCCCGATGCAGAATGCTTGACCCCTTGTGAATGTATACAATGGCTCCCTTCGTTGAAATATAGTCAAGCCATTTTGGTGGAATTTGCATGTACGCTATCAAGGACGGAGGTTGTTTATGATGCTGCTTCATTCTTTCTTGTGCAGTTTAAAGCATGCCTGCTTAGATGAATGTCATAAACAACTCATCACAAATTTATACAAAAAGATAAGAACAAAAACTATTTGGAAATAAAAAATTGTTTCTAACATGTAACTATCTAAGAAACAGATAAATAACATGTTTAAGTAAAGATACCTACTTTGTCAAGAAAAAATAAGAGAAAATATTGGTCCGAAACACCTTTTCAAGCCTCTCCTCTGTGATTTCTTCTAACGTATATGAATATGTATAGTACTGCACGGCTGGAAGGTTCACTAGGACATCCATCTGCCCAAATTTTTCAATGACCTCATCAACAACATTTTTTTTTCTAAAATTTATATCATACCTAAGATCCACTAGGGTATGGCAAATAGGATCTCCCGCAGCCTTCCTTTTTCTTTCTGACTATATCTATAATATCAAGTGTCTCTTTTGCATCAATGTCCTCATCGCCCTTGACATAAGTAAAGGCTATGGTTGCACCCTCCTTAGCAAAGTGGTAACAAACTGACCTTCCAATACCCGAATCTCCTCCTGCTACTAACGCCACCTTTCCCTACGCAATAAGGAAAATAAACATTTAGATTACAGTTTTCCTTATGGAGAAATTAAGACGCATCACCCTTTGGGATATATATGTATTCTAGCGACTATCTTGCTGTTAGTGACACATAGTAAATTAGTCTCTTAACTTTGATGTACTTTTAGTGACCAACTTAGTGTTGCATTCCCACAATTTACCACAAAAAAAATGTGTCACAGAAATGCACGAAGATATTCCTGCACTGTTGTGTCTAGGTTTTTACCCGTCATTTATATGTGTTAGGTAAAACACCTTGACAATATGTAAGAGATTATTTAGCTGGTTTTTCCTTCTTTTTTTTAACTCTCACCCATAGATCCTTTCTTATTAACAAAGGCCTTAAAGACATATGCATAAGAGGGCGTTTGGTTCGCAGTATGTTTTGAAAGGAATTGTAATCCGCGAAAGGCATTGTAATTTGAGTGAATTGTAATTCAAAGAGTTGTAATGTGTTGTAATTGTAATGTGTTGGACTCGTAATTGATGTATTATCTCACTGTATTTGGTTGGATCCTAACGTAATGTAATTAAAAAAAAAAAAAAAAACTTAAATGTAATAATAATAACAATAACAATAAATAATATTAATAATAAATATATAAATAATAATAATAATAATGATAAATAATAATAATAATAATAATAATAATAGTAATAAATTAAAATATAAATAATAATAAGAATACTTATAATAATAATAATAATAATAATAAATTAATTAATTAATTAATAATAATAATAATAAATAATAGTAATAATAATAATAATAATAATAATAAATAAATTAAAAATAATAATAAACAATAACAATAATATTAATAATAATAAAATATTAGTTATAATAATAATAATAATAAATAAATAAATAAAATAATAATAATAATAATAATAATGATAATGATAAATAATAATAATAATAATAATAAATAAATAAATAATAATAATAGTAACAATATTAATAATAAAAATAAATAATAATAATAATAATAATTTTAATATTTATATAATAATAATAATACTAATAATAAAAATAAATAATAACAATAATAATGATAATAATAATAATATTAATAATGATTTAAAGTTTAAAATTCTGAATTAGAATGTAATTCAAAACTTTCCATCTAACTTTATATGTAATCTGAATTCTCTCCCTTAATATAATCGTAATGTCTGAATTACAATTAAAATGCAAACCAAACAGACAACGTAATGTAATATGAATTACAATTCTTTTCATTCTGTGAATCAAACAGCCTACGTAATGTAATCTGAATTACAATTACATCCAATTAAAACGGATTACAGCGAACCAAACGCCCCTAACTGTTATATAGTCGAAAACTTTAAGACACCTTAGTATAGTTTGTATCAAGAAAGCATTTCAATCTCTTTTGTTTAGTCACGGTAAACATACAATCAAGTAAAGCACTAATATTTTTCTTTTCTTTGTCATTTTGACAATTACAATGGTTGTCATGCAACAAACATAAACAATAACGCATTTTATTTATAAATTAATTTAATGAAGTACCTTGAGTTTATCAGAGGGCTTGTAATGAGGGTTGGCGAATAGAGGGCGAGGGTTCATGAGGTATTCTTTTCCTGGCTGCGACTCTTGATCCTGCGGTGGAAATCGTCGTTCATCTTCTTCTATCCGCATAGTCTTGGCCTAAAACAGATTCACCAAAGTCCAATTAGCATATGCCTGTGATTAATGCGTCTCATATCAACCACAAAGAATCGCGTTATTTTACCGATTCAAAATAAATAAACTTTAATTTACTAATAATTAAGAAGAGGATATCAAAAGACCTGAAAGGTGTGAATAGCTGAGGAACCACGCCTTTCAAGAGTTCCTATTGCCGGTGTGACCCCATTAGTGTTAAATCTTGTTATAGCACGTGAACTTAACAAGCTCCGCGACCATAAACATGACTTCCATGCGATTGGAATCTTGCCGGAGCTAGACACCAATGAATGCATCACCGAGTACCACATGACTTGAGATATGTAGATTAGAGAATTTTGATGAAAAATACTATATGTATAGAAATTAGAGAGAGAGAGAGAGAAAAATGGTATGTTCTAAATGTCAAACACTTCACTAGTCGTAAGTTAGTAGGATTAGAATGCTTATCGTAGATTTGTAGCAACTGACGTCAAGACAACAACCTAAAAGAAGTTTAGCAAGCTATCTAATGCATTCTTTTACATTAGTAACTACTAGTTTTAAACATAACTCAGGATGTTTGGATAAGAAAACTATTGAAAAGACTAAAATAATCTTGCAACTAATGAGATTTTTAACGAGTGTCATAGATTTGGACTACGAGAGAGTGAAAAACGTAACATTAGGACTACGGGCGTGAACACCTACCTTAACCATGGGGACCAATGGTGTAATTTTTCCTAAAAAAATAATATGATTCATGAACAAAATAATATAAGACTCAATATTGAATTTTATGGACCGACTCATGTGGCCATGTGGCAAAATAATGCTATTTTATTTGTCAAAATAAGTTTTATGTATGTGTGGATTTGATATGGTACGACCTTGCCTTTGACGCAAACTATGATGGTTAACTTTGTGTCCGGTCATGCGGTGGTTGATGCAACACAACATAACCGCGTCAAATATGGGCTAAGTGTTCAGATGTTGAATATGATTTTCTACTTATTTCATTCTTGTTTCTTAGGGAATTAGAGAAGAATGTAGTGGCATTACTGAAGCGGATCCAAAAGTTCTCTTTGGCTCAAAACATTAAGATGCGAATTGTTGTTCACATTTTTAGTATTATTAGCTTTGCCATATCTAAAGGAGTGAGGCCAGATAGTATCTCAACTTTCCATTAACCTTTTGTAAAGTTATAATAATAATAATAATAATAATAATAATGCATTTTTCTGGGTGGGAAATGTCCCAAGGTGTTGGGCGAGTATATTGCTAGTGCTCCTCTCACATCGTTGGTTAAGCCAGGTGGTGACATTCGTCCTATAGCTGTTAGGACTATTTGGAGGCGTTTGGTCTCCAAGGTTTGTGCTGTTATGGTAGGTCATTCATTGGATGGTTATTTAGATGGTTTGCAGTTTGGGGTTGGGGTATCGGGAGGAGGTGAGGCTATACTTCATGTTGTGAACCGTTTGATTAAGGGTCGTGGAGATGATGTTGGTCTCTCGATGTTGTTAGTAGATTTTAAAAATGCTTTTAATTTGGTAGATCGAGGGGTTATGTTGCAAGAAGTTCGTCTTCGTTGTCCCTCTATCTCGCGTTGGGTGGAATTCTGTTACTCTAACCCAGCTAGACTTTATTACGGGGAACACACATTATTGTCTTGCCAAGGCGTGCAGCAGGGTGATCCTCTTGGCCCTCTGCTTTTTTCCTCAGTGCTACATCCCTTGATTTGTAAGATTAGAGACTCTTTTAGCCTTTGCCTACATGCTTGGTATCTAGATGATGGCACTATTGTTGGGGATACTTTGGTTGTGGGGAAGGTTCTTGAGTTAATTATGGAGGATGGTCCTCGTTGCGGTTTGCATCTCAACGTTGATAAAACCGAGGTTTTTTGGCCTAAGGAAGATCCTAAAAGCAGACTTGAAGGTATTTTCCCGCCTAATATTTCTTGGCCCGTTCATGGTGTTAAATTATTAGGTGGGCCAGCTAGTGTGGATTTCGATTTTGGTTGTGAGCTTGTGAAGAAGAGAGTGTCCAAGACCATTGAGCTTATGGATAAGGTTGCCAAGATTAATGACCCTCAATGTGAGTTGTTGCTTCTTCGTGCATGTACCGGTATTTCTAAGCTTTACTTTGCTATGCGCACATGCCCTCCCCGTTTCTTTGAGTCCGCTCAATGTTCTTTTGATGTGGCTCTCCATTCTGCCTTGGAACGTATTGTCACTGCTTCTGGACCTGGGTTTGGCGATTGGCAATGGAGGCTTGCCACTCTACCCTTCGCTTTTGGGGGGCTTGGTGTTTATTGTGCAGGTGATGTTTTGAACTATGCCTTTCTAGCTTCACGATTATAGTCTGCTGGATTACAGACTAAGCTTCTTCGACATGCTGGTATTTTTGACTCTGGGCCTAGTTTTGATGATGCCTTATGTGTGTTTAACACGTCTATAGAGAATGACATTATGAGTAATTCAAGTGAGATCGCTGCCCCCAAACTCATGAAGAAACTGGCAGATATATATTTCACACGGGTTACTAATACCGCGGAATCCACCTTTTCTTTATCTCCTCGACAGATGGCTTTGTGGAAATCTCAAATAGAGGACCACACTTCTTACTGGCTTAGGGTTGTTTTGATTTCTGGTTTGGGACAGACTATGAACGGTAAGACTTACAGTTGTGTGTTATGTTATCGGTTAGGTGTCCCCCTATTTTTTGTTTCGAAGCCTTGTTCAGCTTGTTCTAGGGTGTTTACTGGAGATATTTATGAAGATCATGCTGTATCATGCGCGGGTGTTATTGGTATCAAACGTCGTCATAACGTTGTGCGTGACACCCTTGTTGACATCGGTTATTGGTCGAGGATTTTAGCCGGTAAGGAGGTTGATATTGGGTTGGATGGGGGGCGTGACAAACCCTTACGTCCAGCGGATATGTTGCTTTACTCTTGGGATAGGGGGCTTGATGTGTGTGTGGATCTGACTGGGTTTTCACCCTTGACGCAAACTGGGATGGCTGATTTTGTACCCGGTCGTGCGGTGATTGATGCGGCACAACGTAAACGTGTCAAGTATGAAGCTAAGTGTGCAGCTATTGGATATGGTTTTCTCCCCTTTTCATTCTCTTCTTTAGGGGAATTAGAGGGGGATGCAGTTACGTTGCTCAAATGGATCCGGAAATTCTCTATGACTCAAGATGTTGGGGCGCGTGCTGCTATACATATTTTTAATAGGATTGGTTTTGTCATAGCTAAAGGAGTGGGGGCTCAGCTAGTATCTCGGCTCCCAACTAACTTTTTGTAAATATCTTATTTCCTCTAATAAAGTGATGTTATAAAAAAAAATTGGATCCAAGGTAAAGATGTGTGTTTGGATGTGACTGGTATATCTCCATTTACTGGTATGAGGGTAAATTCATGGGCCTCCAAGGTAGCCTTGCACAATGCCGTGGAAAAGAAAAAGAGGAAGTATGCGACCAAATGTGCGGACAACGGATACAATTTCATCCCGTTTTCTTTTTCAACGTTTGGGGAATTTGATAAGGATGCTTTGGATACACTTTCATGCATTAGGTATCTTTCTATTAGCCACTCTAATAATGTTAAAAGTGATGCATTTATCTTTCATAGAGTAAGTTTTTGCATTCAGTAAGGAGTGGGAGCACAGATTGTGTCTAGACTCCCATCCAACTTTATGTAAATTTTGCAATGTTATAAAAAATTATTAAATAAAATAATAATAATAATAATAATAATAAGGTGATATGCATGCTTGATGGCATCTCTTGCTGTGCTAGTTTGTTAGTCTTGTCTCTATTAAGCGTCAACGTTAAAAAGAGAGTGTTGCTAATGACATTCGATCAAGCCCCTCAAATGCAAAGGACAATGCGGCAAGCCTTCATTGCCAATCACAAAAAATAAGACCAGGAGTAGCAGGAAAACATAGTTTGGATATACACGCACAAGCTTGAAGAAGCAAGAACTCACAATCAAGTTCATTAATCTTAGCAACGACATCCATAAGCATAATGATTTTGTCCACTCTCTTCATCACAAGCTCACTACTAAAATCGAAATCCATCCTTGCAGGCCCACTAAGTCATTTAACACCATGAAACAGCCAAGCAATATTAGGAAGGAAAACACCTACAAGCGTGCTTCTAGGGTCTTACTTTGGTGAGAAAACCTCTGCTTTATCAACATTAAGACGCAACAATCTTCCGTTCAGGAGTGAGAGTTTGATGGTTCGTCGGAACCGAATGGGAGGGTAATATGTCACCATTCGACCGAGTCATCATATTGCCTTCGAGCGTTAGAGTTTCGAGAGCCTTAAATTGAGCTTGAAATTGATAGTCCTTGAATTGAGCCTGTCGTATCCTCCTAACCCTCCAGCATATGCTTCACCTTATTTCTTCTGAAATTTCATACGCACGGTTACTTGCTTTAACGAGTTATTTAGTGCAAAAAAGCACCAACGACGACCCTATCTTAAAGGAAAAGAAGGATTAAAAGTAGAGTATGAAATCTTTTCTTGATTCCAGTCCGCTTTCAAAACTAAGTGTTTAAACTCTCTATCAGATGGAAGGGAGCTAGCAAGTGTTTTGAATAGGTGCACGCTTAGCTTCACTTAGTTCAATTTGAGTTTTTCTCAAAAGTAGTTGCATTGCAAGTAGGCATAATATAAATAATATGTTAGCTTATCTGTTCTCCAGATCCGCACACCTGCTGAGACCTTTCAAAACACTTTCTAGTGTGCGCTTTAGTTTCCGAATGACTATTCAGTGTCACTACAAGCCTTTCTCATTTCTCTACCGCACTGCTCAAGTAAGTGTGCGACTCCGTATGAGGACTTCTCAAAGCAAAGGGGGAAGGATGGCGCATGTGATAATTCATGGCTTAATAAGATGAGGTTGTGTAAGAAATTGATGTGAAGCAAGTTAGTAGAAGTCATGTATAAAATTAGAAGTGTTCATGTTATGAGGTTATGATATGATGATTCACTACTACAAAAAGTGTTTTTTACAATGACCTTTTTATAACGATTATACATTATACCGCTCTAATAAATCTGAAAACCCCTTTTATAGAACGTACTTTTGTAAAACCGTCCCAAAAAATGTTATTTAGAACGTACACATTTTCATTCATTTACAAAAATTATAAACACACACACTCTCCCTCTCTTCTCTCCCATGTCCGGCAGCCCCCCTCCTCCAGCCAGCCACCGCCGCCGGCCACTACGCCGCCTCCGTCGAAAAACTTTTCCGGCGGACTTTTCCGGCCGAAACCAAAAACGTTCCTCATCACCCGATCTATCCGATCCCCACACTCACTCGCCCCCACTCGCGGCTCCACCACCCCACCGACGCCACAGCCGCCGCTACCCCCTCTCTTTGGCTGCTATCTCACGACAGCCACACCACCACGACATCCACCTCATCTCCTTCATCACATCATCGTCATCATCATCTCGTCATCATCACCACCATCACACCGAAGCCACCACCTGCACCAAAATAGGGTGCGTTGGGTTTTTATAACCTATTAGGGTGCGTCTGGTTTGGGTTTCGGGTCAGCCGCACCACTCGAGTGCGTGTGGTTTGGACGCGAAGCACCTAGGGTGCGTTTGGTTTGCGGTTTAACAGCCGAAGGGGCTGTTTGGTTGATGACAGCCCCAAGAGGGTGTTTGTTTCTGGTTATTAACACCCAACAAGGTGCGTTTGGCATAAGAAAACACCCAAAAAGAGTGTTTAGGTTGGCAGAAAACACCCAAATGGGGTATTTGGGTGAGCAGAAAACTATAAAGGGGTGTTTGGGACAGCAAAAATACCACAAAGGGTGCGTTTGGGTCTGGGTTTACCAAAAAGGGGTGTTTGGTTTAGCAGTTAGGAGCGTTTGGTTTGGCAGTTAACACACTAAGGGTGCGTTTGGTATAACAAAATTATAATAATCGATTAATAAAAATTATCGCGACATTTATAAATAATAAACCGGATATATATATTGGTGGTTTAAATTGGTTAAATAAATTTGCTGCTTAATAATTTGTCTAGTTGGATATAAATTGAAACGTGCGAATATATTGCGATATTGATTGTTTTGAAAGTGGAAAATATTTAAATTTATAAATATGGGAATCGTCTTATAAACGAATAGGTCATGCCGAAATTTTTATAAATTTCTATACTTATTAATTCTCACTCTAATCCTAGTATTGTAGAAACCCGATAAAAGAACGAAGTTCTATAATTATAAGATTTTATAATCGGTTATTATACGATAAATAATCGAAAACTATACTCTTACAAATGAGTCCACTATTTGTGTTACAACCCGTCGAGGAAACGAAATACTAATTTATAAAATATTATTTTATAAACTCCCGACTAGAAAATAAAATCATAACTTTTGTAAACACTTTGAAAACGTTACTTATCTAACTCGAGACCTTAAAACAGAAGCTTACTTTTAAACAAGAACTCTTTATCAAAATATTTGACGATTTTCGAAGAATGTGTCGAACTCGTTTATTTACTTATTTACTTTCGCTTTTTATATACATCAAACAATTCTCTTAAATGTTTGTCTTTATTATATAATTCAACATACGAATTATATAATTATATTCATTTTTTTTGTTTCAAATGTAATATATACGGAATATATTACATACTTGCGTTTGCTTTTCAATTTATTTATTTAACCAACCACCAAACTATTACAACTTGAAAATCTAAATCTTTACCAACGTGTCGCGTTGATGTAACCATTCATCGGAAAACCCAAACGCATCATCCTAGGCTAGTGGGTATTAGCCGTTAAGTTAAGTTGCATCTTCTTGATCGAGCCGTTCCCTCTTCCGTTTGTGTTGTGCTTAATATGTGCATTTCTGCAAGTTGCTCTGCAACATCAAGGTGAGTTCATAACCCCACATTTTCTTTTTAATGGTTTTCTTAAACTGTTTTCGGGGTGAGAATATGTGCTCGTTTTACTACATAAACTTATTGATTTCTATACGTA
>BQNB010202205.1:0-10855 GCA_026074375.1 Tanacetum coccineum
TGGACTCAAAGGGTGCCATACCTTCCAAAACTGCTGCTGATGCTAAAATAGCCATCCAAGAAATGGCTGAGTACTCTCAGAAATGGCACAATGGAACATCATCAAGGACCAGAAGTACTGAAACTTCTGACGGGCTTGCTGCTATCCAAGCCCAACTCAACAATCTCGGACGAGAAATAAAGAAAGTAAATGAGAAAGTGTACGCTGCTCAGGTCGGATGCGAACTATGCAAGGGACCACACTATACAAAGGATTGTCCACAAAAGGAAGAAGGGAAAACTTTAGAAGAAGCTTATTATACACAGTTCGGTGCACCCTATCAACCTGGAGGACAATATAGAGCAGCAGGGCCAGGATTCTACCAACGAAACAATGGAAACTCTTTGTATCCTGATCGAAGACCAAGCCTGGAAGAATCACTGACCAAATTTATGGCAGAATCAGCTAAAAGGCATGAAGAAAACTCGAACATAATCAAAGAGATTCGAGCTTCCACTGATGCAGCAATAAGAAACCAAGGAGCTTCGATTAAAACCTTGGAAATACAAATCGGTCAGATGAGCAAGGTCTTGCAAGAGAGAGGATTTGGAAGCTTGCCCAGCTCTACGGAAACAAACCCTCGAGACCAAGTTAAATCGATCTCAACTGATAAAGCTAATTTTTCTAGGATACGTCATATCGGATGTGGTCCATACGTCGTATCGAGCACACAACACAGGAGAATATTGTCTGAAACAGTCCCTTTTCCAAATCGACTACAAAACTTCAGTTGTAATGACTAGAGAGAGGCACAAGATGTAAAGATTCTGGATGCTTATGATCACACCTTGCCTCAGAAAGAGAAAGACCCAGGGAGCTTTACCTTACCTTTGTTTTTATATCATATGTATGTATTGATAAATCCCTTAGTACCAGAGCTAGTGTGAGCGTTATGCCATTTTCTACCTACACCAATCTTGGTCTAGGAATTTTATCTCATACCAGGTTGACCATAGAACTAGCTGACCGAACCATAAAACAACCAAGGGGTATTGCCGAAAATGTGCTTGTAAGGATAGGCAAATTTATTTTCCCTATAGACTTTATCATCTTGGACATACCCGAGGATGACAATGCTCCTTTAATCCTCGGACGCCCATTCTTGTCAACTGCCCATTCCAAGATTGATGTCTTCAAAAGGAAGAATACTTTAAGGGTCGGGGAAGAAAAACTTGTTTTTAAAAGTATTAAGCCCGCCACTAGCATAATCAAAAGGGTCTTTGTGATAAAAATTCTTGATTCGAAAACAAAGCTTATAGGAGAGGGTGATGAATCATTCGACCCAACTTAAGGTAACTACATAGAATTAAATGATTTGGATACACGTCTAGAGACTAAAACGGATCGAGATGTTGACTTTGAGCCAACTTTTGTTAAAACCGACTCTTATATGATGAAATTTTCTTGTGTAATCAGGTATAAATATGTTATCGCTGAGTCCTCCCTTCCTTGTCCATTAACTTAATGTCTAAAAGCTTTTATTATTCAATAATTAAGGACAAGGATGAAGGGAAGAGTCATGCCGGAACTTTGATCAATAAAACCTGTTTTCTTGGGAAGTTTTTCATTAATTTCAGGTTTATACCATCATTGACATGATGAACTGACAAAAGACGTTGTGCTCGGCAATGAATTTTACAAGAAGTACCATCTGCCACATGATCATGAAGGAAAATCTCTCTACGGGGATATAGTGCGAGCGAAATGTAGGGAAACCCCGAAATAAGAAGAAAATGGTCGAACTTAAAGACCAGCTGAAACAAAAGTGCTTCCCGGGAGACAACCCGCATTTTTATGTTTTTCTCATTTAATTGTTTTTGTTGCACCAGTTTGTCTTCCCAGATCACTCTATTACGACTATCAACCCCTCTGCGATACGGTGTATAGACTGTCTGGACGTTTATCAGTTTTTTAAAACTTAATATTTAATTTCCAGGAATTTAATTGTTTTTACAAGAACCATACGGCGTATCCTAGGGTTTGGGATACAACATATTGATCCCTATACAACTGTGTGTTTAATTGTTTTCTTGTACCATTATAGCGAGATAGAATTTGCACTTGTCTTCTAATCTTTTATGCAGGACCTTGCTAAAACTATGATATGGTATATTCTGAAAAAGACATGTGTTGAACTTATCCGGGCATTCTGAAGCCCTAGTCAACACACCTTTTTGCTCAAGGACTCATCTTGGAGAATTATCACGAGCAAAACATCAGGGAGTTTTTCGTTCTAATTCTATTTTCCCTTATTATTTAATTGTTTTATCTATACAACGAGGACGTTGTATAATTTAAGTGGGGGATGGAGAATTAGAACGTACTTGTCTTCTTTTTTACAAAATAACATGCAAAGTGCTTAAAAACGGCCAAAATTTAAATTTTTTCAGCATGACTTTTGTAAAAATCACTAGTTACATTACCTAGCACACTATAACCCTTGATACATATTGTGAGAATTAAGCCTATTCTATTTCCAACTATTTACTAAAAATTCTACAAAATTATGAGTGTGTCGGTGATGTAGTGGACTTTAGAACTTGGCCTGCTATATCACTCAAGACCGCAATGATTAGTACTTTGGATTTACACGGAGGAACATGTTCAACTGATAAATTTCTAAGATTAAACCAAATAGCCTACATGTCATAAAATTAACTAACTATACTGGTTAGTTAACTCTCGTGTAACCCTCTGTTTACTCTTATTTATAGAGTAAGATTCACTAGAACAACCTGTTGAGCCATCATTTACTCTTTTCTACACTAATTAGATGTTTTCGTTTACACATGAACCTTAGCCTACCGTTTAAAAGCCTAATTATTAATCACTTTGATAGTTTCTTCGTGATAAATTTGTATTTCTGGTGTCAAAGTGAATTTTTCTATCTTTGTAATGGTCGGGAAATTGCATAATGCAATGGGAAAATTATGTAGATTGTAAGTTTTGCTACTTTCGCGATTATGAATCATGTCCGAAGAAGAAGTACTACAAGGAAAAGATTATCCGGATGAATTATGATAGTGAAGATGTGGAAATTAAACCCTATTAATGATGTATGTTTAAAAAAAAGAGAAAAAGCAAAAAAGAAGGAAGAAACATACTTGGTTCAAAAGAAGTATATACCGAAGGAATTACTTAGAAGGATCGATTATTCGTTGATATGATTCAAAAATCAACAATGTAAAGTCTTGTAAAAAGTGGCCGATATCACCACGTATTCTGTAAAAGTTTGTAAAGAGCGGGATGTAAGGGAAGTTGACCGTTATGGGAATGCCAACTTAGGTTGTCTTTGTCATTTCTGTGATCGAGGCATTTGTCTATGTGTTTGAGTCTTTGTCATGAAACGGTCAGGGGAAAGTTACTAGCAACCGTACCTTATTTGTTGGCTTTAATCTATTTGTTTTGTAAATTTTGTTTAACACCCATTTTAACTTCCATTCTATAAACTAACCTTAATGTCTACTCTAACAAGGTACAGGTTAGACATGCATGCCTATTCCATCATTACGGGCATGTATGCATGTCTCAGCTGCCTTGTTGGATGATGACTTTCGGTGAAAGTTAGAAGCTCCCTACCCTATATCATTTTTCATCCTAACCGCTGGTTAAACACGAACATGAATGTGAACGGATTGTATGTGTCTATTATGCATTATGGTCGTGTTTGAACAATACGCTGCCTGTTAGTGTTGAAATATGGTGAAAGATTGTTGAATGATCAACCCTAAGCCTTCTTAACCTAATTTAGCTTTTGACTTGTTTCTCCTTAGCTTTAGCGGTGGAGATATGTATCCTTGCCAAGCTTATGATACGAAGCTAATCACGACTGAGAAATTAAGCGTACTACTTAAATGTTGCACCCTAGATTAGTTGAGTGATCTGAGTGTTTTTCATTTCCATATTTCGTGAGGAGCTTAGTTATTTACAGGTGATTAGGACAAAACGATGCATAAACGGAAAATTCTAAACTTCGGTTGGGACACATTTTCATAAACTGAAACTTTTTTCTAAAGTCTACTTGAGGACAAGTAGGATTCAAGTGGGGGGATATTTGATGACATCAAATAACGTCACTTTATTATATCATTTATCCCATCTGTTTTGCCCACTTTTATATAATTATTGCATAATTTAGTACTTAATTGCTTTAAAGTTGATAAATGCAGTAATTCAGGAGTGTTTTGTGAAGACAAGCTAAAAGGCGCATAAATTGGAGCTAAAACGAAGATATTTAAAGATTGCTGATATCTGACCAATACGCCATATCCAACAAAAGAGATATGGCGTATCAGCGACTAACTTCACAAGAAAACGCGTTTGACCAATTCCCAATACGGCGTATCCCTCCTGTCTACATATGTCGTATCCATGAAGATAACTATTCGAAGATACAATAAATCAAGTAAATTGGGAATGATATCACTGATTTATTATGAACGTAGCGCGCACTCCAAGGAATCCAGCCTAATACGCCGTATCGACCTTGCCAGATACGGCGTATCGAGTCTTTTTCAGACACTATAAATAGAAGACTCAAAAATGAGTTTTCAGTGTGCAATATCATATTCTTTATACCATACTCATTAAAGACGAATTTTAGAAGAGAAGATCAGCCATCAAGGTCAAGCATTGATCACGAATCCATAGAAGACATCGTGTAATTTTTACTTTCTTAATCGTTCTATTTTTAATTGTTTGATTATGCTTGTATAATTACAATGGTTGTGGGCTAATACCCTCGGGTATTAGCCATCTTAATGAAAGTTCAATGTCTGGTTTGTTTTAATATCGATTTCTTAATTTATCGTTGATTGTTTAATTATGTTTATCACCTCATACTTGTTTATGTGTTTGAATATGCGACCTATCATTCAACTGGGTCTAGTGATACCTAAAAAGTAATCTAGATTCCAGTATAGCTCTCCATATCGTGTTTTATATTACTGGACCAATAGGATCACAAATAACGTTTTGTCTTTGTCTTTAAATTATGAGCTTAGTTAGACCGGTAGGTGACCCGTTTATGTTTCACACTCATTCTCTTATTAACTGATAAAGATGTCGAATATGGACTACCTAGATAATTATAAAACACCGTCAAACAATAAGCGGGTAAAGTCCCGTTGGACCTAGGGTTTTAACAGGATCACCACTGCTTTGATTCCCTAAGATAGATTATAAGTAAACTAAAGGATGCTTTATGCGGATGCGTTAATTGTGACGGGATGAATTGTGTCTAGGTCTTAGGATGATGACCCGCCTAAGTCTTAAGAATGATATGTCGCTTCGAGATAAGTAAATCATTACACTAAAACAAACAAACCAGCATTAAACAGGATTTAATATGGCTAATACAGTTTTTTATCATTTGGCTTTTACCGCTTTTCTATCTTCTGATTTTCTTCTTTTGTGTTTATTGTGTATTGAATTGATAATTGTTTCCACCAAACATGTGCCAGTCTCTCAGGCTGAAAACCCCCTATATCATTAGACAACGTATATAGCATAGGTTTAACCAGTAAATAGACTAATTAAAATACTAATAGAATATAGGATTAATGTTCCACTCTTAGTGTTCGACACCTTACTTACCGCGAAATCTATCTTACTCTAAACGGTGTGCTTCTAGAATTCTACCTCTCTCTACTTCATTTGGCCTATCAAATAAACTAAGTTCTTCTCCTAGAGGAGAAACTTCCTTAGATTCTAATCCCCAATCATCATCAAACATCTCCCAATTTGAAATATCAACACCTAGGGATACACTTTTTCCTAATAAACCCGGTTTAAATCCATAATGTCTCTTAGGGTCATCTATACCTGGGTTATAATAACTATACACACCCTTAGGATAGGAATTTGCCACGTGAGGTGAAGGCGGTGTTTGAGTTGTTAAATAATCTACTACCTTCATCCTAGAACTATCCGGACTATGTGGTTTGATGGGTGGTTCGGGGCCTATTACGTCTCCTAGACTTACATCTAAGGATGGACTATTGAGTAAAGGTTGAGGCTCCGGTCCATCAAAACTAGGAACTTCCCTAGAACTAAGAGGAGTGTTGTGATTACAATTCAAGCCTACTTCCTCTAGTTTTGTTTTGTTCAAAGGTTCTACCTCTATCGGGGTTCCTAAAGTCTTTTCTACTTCTTCCGGGTAAGTCACGGGCGGTGTGTATTTCTCAAATGACGGTAGGGTTTGTGTGGTACTCTCAGGGCTTGTAACTCCTACCTCATTATCCATCGTACTTAGGCTATCTACATGCTCATCATAATCTAACCATGCCATGCACCTAGGTACCTGTACCCTAACCATATCATCCCTAACTATTTGAGCATTTGGATTTGCTATTGTTTCATCAGAAATAACGCTTGTTAGGTTGCTATTTTTTTTTATCATATTAGGCACAATCCTCTATGGAATACCATGCTCCTATATCACTAAACTTCCTAAGATCCCCTTCTGCTGTCAAATTGATTATATGGCAGGATTCGAGACTTTTCGGATTACGTCTTTCAAAAGAGTCCATGAATCGTAAAGAGATTCATCTTGATGTTGTTGGAACACCAAGAGTTAATCACGAAAGAATACATCAAACCTACCTACACTAGAATAACCATACCTATTCATTATAATTTACAACTTTACAAATGTTACGAACAAAGGGCACAAAGAAAAAGATACACTACAAGAAAGATAATATACGAAATTAAAATCTCACTTGAAAGGATTCAAGAGAGTAGAACTAAGTTAAACTATGATCAAAACCTAACTATTCCCCACGCAACGGTGCCAAAAACTTGATGCGGTTGTCGTAAGGGACTTCTATAAGAAGTTTTACAACTCCCTAGGCATAGTACCTAACCGTTGTAGTAGTAGTATAGGCAAGACTCGGGGGTTGTTATCATTCTATAGGAGAATAGGTTGGGAAGGTCTGATCACGGTCTAACAGAATTTTAGGGGTTGAGAGAAAAGATTATTTTTGTGTTTTTATATTTTATAGAAAGTAGTAAAATCATATATTTGAGAGGTTTGGTTGGTTTTAGGTATTAAACTAAATAATAAACTATGCTAATGGTGATAACAATATAATAAAAAGATTGTATTCATTTAATCATGTATTACTCCCTAGAGTGCTTCTCCTAGTGTTGTTGCTTTGTCACACTTGTGATGATCTATGTAATTATTTCCTAAGTCGTGAACAGATTACACGAACCCGCCGTCTATTTAATATTCCGTTTAGGCAAAACACAGAGTAAGGTAGTATGAAGACTATTACCCGGCCCCCAAGAGTATATTAAATGCATTTGAAATATATTAAAATTGGATCAACCATAAAAAGGACAATGTAGTATGAAGACTATTACCCGATGGTATCCTTTCTACACAACCATGTTTCCCTAGACATATCAACAGCGATACAGACAAAAGCTAGTTTTTTAAAGCCTAACATGCATATTTATCACAAGAAGCAACACCACCAAGATCTACATTTTTAAGGTTTCATACAATCATAAATGAATACAATAAGGGGTTTAGCCAAGCATGTTAAAGATAAAGCAAGAACAATAAAGAATCAAACAACAAGACATATTGAATGATTAAGATAGTCTTACTTGATTAAAACATGAATTGAAGGAGGCACAATAGGGTTTTGAAGCCCTAAAATCGTCCTAATAAGCAGCCAAACGAACTAGGGTTCGTCTCCCTTTTTTACTCTAAAGTTACACACACAAAACCCTAATTTCGGGTCTATATTTATAAGAATATCGCTGTAATAGCATCGCGTTTTAAGCGTGATGCCGTCGTAAAGTAGAATCTTCTAGATCTGAGTTGAGTCGGTGCGGGCTGAAGCCGTCAAGATATGTTGTGACGCCGTCACTAGATGAAGTGTGACGGCATCGTGTATAAATGGTGACGCCATCTCCAGACGCTGAGACTTTAAATCTTGAAGAGTCTTGGTGTTGGTTCGTAATCTTGTCCATTTCTTCTCCAAATAAGCCCAAGTTACATGTATTTCTTCCAAATGCCTTCCAAATGGTAAATACCAGAAAAGGAACAATTAAGTACCTATTTTGGGCATAAATGCACGATTTAGGGGGTTAAATGACCCCAAAAAAGTGTATAAAATGACACCTCATCAATAATGCGTGCCTTTTTGCTAATCTTCACAAAGTACTCCATAATTACTGCAAATCTCAGATATAAACGATTAAGTATCAATTGTTGCAATAAGTACATAAAATGGGTAATTTACATGGGATAAAATGATGCTATAAATATGACATTATTTTATGTCATCAAATAACCACCCACTTGAATCCAACTTGTCCTCAAGTAGACTTTAGAGAATTTATAAAAATGTATCCCAACCGTAGTCAAGGATTTTTCCTTTAAGCATTTATTTGTTCAATTACTAGTACACAACTAAACACCTCACGGAATAGGAAAATCAAAATTCTCAATTCGGTCAACTAATCTATGTTGTAACATTTAACTAATCCGCTCAATTACTTAGTCATGATAATTATTCTATCATAGGCTTTGCAAAGATACACATCTCCACCACTAAAGCTAAGGAGTAATACGTTTATAAAGGTATTAGGTTTAAAGGGGTTTGATCACTCTTTCTAATCTCTATCGATACCAATATTCCAGAAAAGGTGACAAAATCATACATACACACCTATAACGATGGGATAGACACGTATGAGTGCTTTTAAACCTTAACTCGAATAAGCTAAAGAGTAGGACTAGTAGTCTTTACCAAAAGTCATAAACCAGCAAGGGCGACAAACCACATATACACATCCATAACGATGGAATAGACATACATGATTGCATTCAATTCCCTCACCCGAGTAAAACCAAGGGTTAGGACGAAGAGTGATATAGGTTATGGATCTTTGATGTGTTGTTGTGCGTAGGTATTTTATGAATCAAGTTTTACTATTTATTTTATGCCGACTATACCTAAAAATAACACTTTAACGGGTAGTGTACCCAAACAGATTTAGCTTCATTGGTAAGTAGGGTGTCGATCACTAAGAGCGAAGCGTTAATTCCTAATTCTATTAGTATTTTAGTTATCTGATTTATGCAAGACCTAAGTTAGACCTAATCTAATGATAAGGGGGGTTTCAGCCTGAGAGACTAGCACGAGGTTTAGTTATCTAACCTAAGATTTTGATGACTAGAACTAATGTAAGGAAAACGTATCAACCATGAATAATCTGATAAAACGCAGGTTTGTTTAATAGTGCAATGATTGACTTATCTCGAAGGGCATATCATTCCTAGACTTAGGCGGTACTTCTTCCTAAGACCTAGACACGCTAATTCTGTCACAATTAGACGCATCCGCATAAAGCAAGCATTTGTTGATTATAATCTATCTTAGGAGATTAATAATGGTGCTCTTACTAAACCCTAGCTCATGGAGACTTTACCCACTTACTGCTTAATGGCTCTTTATATACTAGTAGTCCACTGTCCGAGTCTTTACCAATTGATTAGAATGTACTCGTTGGTACCAAGGTCACCTTATGGCTCAACTAAGCTCATAATAAAAGGGCAAAGATAGGTCAATATTTGTGATCCTATGATTCTAGATATATAAATTGCAATATGGAGAGCTATCCCGGACTCTTAGCCTACGCCCAAACAACACCGAAGTTGCAGCGCATTAAATATGTAGGACTAGACCCAGTTGAATGATAGGTCACATGCTTAAGCACGTAAAAAAGTATAAATTGATAAACATAATCAACAATCAACGATAAATTAAGCAATCAATATAAACAAACCAAACATTAGATCTTTATAAACATGGCTGATACCTAAAGGTAACATCCAATAGTCATTGTAAAAATACACACGGTTTGATATATGAACGATTAAAATAAAGAAACATTAATCGAATGCCTATACGGTTGCGCGAAGATTACCAGAGTTTTCCTATGATCTTGAGGCTCTTTTCTAACCTTTTATGCTCCTTTATTCATCTCTTGGTCGACTTGGTGGTTTATGGATTTACTTGCATACCTAAAACTGAGTTTAGGATCGTCTATTTATAGAGTCTGGTAGTCGGTTTAATACGGCGTATCCAATGGGTTGGATACGACGTATTAGGGTTTCTTGCAGTTTGAATACGGCGTATTGCCTTTCCTGGATATGGCGTATTGAACTTGTTTCCTTTATGGTCTTTAGTGAGTGCAGGCACATATACGCCATATCTTCCTTGATGGATACGGTGTATTGGTCTTCAGAATAGTAATCTTCAAAATATCTTTGTTTAAGCTCCAGAATGCGCGCATTTTGCTAATATTCACCAAGTACTCCGTAAATACTGCAATTCTCAAATATAAACGATTAAGTAAAAATTCTTTGCAATAATTATACAAAATGGGTTAATTACATGGTATAAATGATGCTATAAAATAGACGTTATTTTATGTTATCAAATATCCCCCCACTTGAATCCTACTTGTCCTCAAGTAGCCTTTAGAAGTTTATAAAAATGTATCCCTAAGGATATTTTCTGTTAAATCTTTTTTTTGATCTATTACAAGTACACAACCAAACACCTCACGAAATAGAAAGATGAAAACACTCAAATCACTCAACTAATCTATGTGGTAACATATAACTAAATCACTCAATTGCTCAGTCGTGACGAGTATTCTATCATAAGCTTGGCAAGGATACACATCTCCACCACTAAAGCTAAGGAGTCACAAGTTTATAAAGGTAAATATGGGTTTGTATGATAAGGCTTAGGGTTGATTACTCTAACTAATCTTTATCGATACCAAT
>BQNB010202206.1:0-10855 GCA_026074375.1 Tanacetum coccineum
ATTTTACAGTTGCTAGTTGCTTAAAGTGTAAAGTTTGTATTTCCCGAGTCTTGTGTCAAAATTTTCTATCTTCGGTACGGTTGAAAGAATTTGCACATCGCAAATAGGAATGTATATTATAGTCAAAACTCATGCATTTTTACTACCAACGCAATTAATGGTACATCCAAAGAATGAAGAATTACCAAAGGAATTATCCGGAATTATTATGATCGTGAAGATGGTGAAACTACTATGAGTTTTGTAGTATAGTGTTAGCAAAAATAAATAAATAAAATAGAAAAAAATTAGAAAAATCGCAACAAAAAAGAGAAGGAAAGTTTGAAGATAATCGTTTCACAACTACCGAAGGAATTACATGAAGGATCGATTATTCGTTGATACAAATCGACGATGTAGAGTATGGTATAAAGTGGAAGATATCGTCACTTACCCTGTATAGTATGTAAAGTATGGGATGATTGGGAAGTTGACCGTTACGGGAACGCCGACTTAGGTTGTTGTTTTTGATCTATGATCAAGATGTTGTAAATAGTTGTGTCTTTATCATGGTTACGGTCGGGAAAAGTGTCTAGCAATTTGTATTTTAGACTTAATCTATTTGTTTTGTAATTTTTAATTAACAACAATTTACTTCTCTTTCCTAATGACTAACCGTTGGTTTTAGGCGAATGAGGATGTGTACGAGCGTGCATGTCTATTTCGTCGTTACGACCATGTATGCATGTCTCAGCTGCCTCGTTGGTTTACGACTTTTGGTGAAAGTTAGAAGGTCCCTACCTTATATCATTCTTCATCCTAACCGTTGGTTAAATTCGAATGAGGATGTGATCGAACACACATGTCTATTTCGTCGTTACGGCCATGTATGTGTGCTTTAGTTTCCTTATTGGAGTGGTACTTTTGGTGAAAGATTGAAAAATGATCAACCCTAAGCCTTATCATACAAACCCATATTTACCTTTATAAACTTGTTACTCCTTAGCTTTAGCGGTGGAGATGTGTATCCTTGCCAATCTTATAATAGAATACTCGTCACGACCGAGCAATTGAGTGAATTAGTTACATGTTACCACATAGATTAGTTGAGTGATTTGAGTGTTTTTATCTTCCTATTTCGTGAGGTGTTTGGTTGTGTACTTGTAATAGATCAAATAAATGCTTTAACGGAAAATATGCTTAGGGAAACATTTTTATAAACTTATAAAGGCTACTTGAGGACAAGTAGGATTCAAGTGGGGGGATATTTGATGACATCAAATAACGTCTATTTTATAGCATAATTTATCTCATGTTATTAACCCATTTTGTATAGTTATTGTAAAGAATTGTTACTTAATCATTTATATTTGAGAATTGCAGTAATTATGGAGTACTTGGTGAATATTAGCAAAAGGCACGGATTCTGGAGCTTAAACAAAGATATTTTGAAGATTAATGATTCTAACAACCAATACGCCGTATCCATTATGGAATATACGGCGTATCCGTGCCTGCACTCACCAAAGACCACAAAGGAATGAAGCTCAATACGCCATATCCAGAAGATGTCAATACGCCGTATCAAAGATATAGTATGTGAATATTCTAGAAGATATCAAACGTAGTACCTACACCAAGAAACCCAGTATCGAGACCGACTCCAGACAGTATAAATACAAAACTCAAAAATGAGTTTTAAGTGTACTAAATCATATTCTTGATACATAAACCATAAAAGTCTATTTTCAGAGGAGAAAAAGGGCAGAAGAGGTCGAGCAACGCTATCAATTCCATAGGAGACAACGTGTAATTCCAAATACTTTAGTAATACGTATCAGATTTTTGGTATCATTCGTTAACCATCGTTAGCGTTTACCTGGCTTAAATAAATCCTTTTGCCATTTAAGTGATGACGTTTATGCGAGGCTATAGTAGCCTTCAGGTATAGCGCAATTATTATGACGATCTGAAATTGTTTGGTATATGTGTTATCTCTATTTCTTGATTTTATCGTTGAATTTGCTTGTGTTATAGTATATGACAATATTATACCTTGATTACACCGCTTACTTGTATGCGGTAAGAAGAAGAAAAAATGGACAATGAACAAACAGTAACCACTGGATCTATTGATACATACCAAATGGCGTAATCTCAAGTCTTCGGATATGAGCACCTCCATATAGTAATTGTATAGCATCTAGAATCATAGTATTCCGACAAAGTATTGTACCTGCAAATTTGTGTCTAGGATACGCTTCGGGCTTAACAAGATTAAAATGGGAACATGCCAAATCGTTTTATTGGATCGTAGTTGACTAGAATGTTAACCTAGATACTTCAAGCAAATAAACATTCTGATTCCATTGATCGTTGGAGGAAGTGACTACTAGTGATATAAATATACCATTTAAGCGGTACGTGGTAAAGTCTCTATGAGTTGAGGGTTAAGAAGATCACCCTGTGAGCTATTAATCACCTAAGATGGATTAATAATCAGATGACTAAGGTATGCTTTACTGTTGATGCTTTAAATTTGTGACAGAATTAATGTGTCTATGTCTTAGGAGATGTAACGCCTAAGGTACCTTAAGAATTGAATATACCTAGCCACTAAAGAAAAACCATTGCACTTAATAAATCAACCAACTTCTAATATCGGAATAATAAATGGGTTATACAGTTTTCCGCTATATTTGGTTTACGATCCGCAATCTAAGTTATCTTTTGTTATATATTGCTTAGCGTGGGTTTAAAGTGCCTTGAATTGATTGTAAGACACCAACCAATAACTGTGCCGTTCTCGTACAGAGCTGAAACCCCCTTTCCCGTAAGAATTAGGATTAGGAATTGGACAATCTGTTTAGAATCGAAAAAGAATTAACTTAGATTAGATAACCCAAGATATTAATTTAAATTGACAGATTTAACCCTCACTTCAAGTGTGGTCAACACTCTACTATACTATGAAAAACACTTTCAAGTGTTCAACACTCTACTTACTATGAAACTACTACCGACCGGGTACACTGCCTGTTAAAGTGTTATTTTTGGTTTGGTCGGCAAAATATAAATTTTAAACTTGGATCATAAAAATATACACCACACAACGACACATCAAACACATGGTTCACTCACAAATATTTTGGGTCGGTGCTTACTGCTTCTTGGGCTACAAACGTAGACTTTTCCACACAATCTGCTCCCATGGCTGTTAAGTTTAAGAAAAAGCTTCAACAATTGAAAATATCAATCAAATCATGGAGATGCGATGTCTAATCATCTGATTTGGCTGCTACTGTTACACTATGTAACAGTTTGGAGGTTCTCGACTTAAAAGCGGAAACAATACCTCTTAGCCCCAACAAAGCTACTGTCCGCATTAATATTATCAAAGATCTAACTGCCTTGGAACATGCTAAAATCCTTGATCTCCATCAAAAAGCAAAGGTTAGATGGGTCACAGATGGTGATGAGAACTCTCGATTTTTTGATGGTATGATAAACTCCAACTCAAACAGGTCAGAATCAACGGCCTCAATATAAGTGGTTCATGGATCACAGACCCCGTAACCATCAAAGAACATAGCTTCCAATCCTTTGAATCAAAATATAAAGAAGGCAACTTATTGATACCATCTTTCTCAAGTAATCTTTTCAAACAATTATCTCTTGCTAAATCAAATCTTCTTGACCAACCTTTTTCGTTCTAAGAAATAAAAGATGTGGTTTGGGATTGTAGGGGTAATAAAACATCAGGCCCAGATGGTTTTACTTTCAAATTCATTAAGAAACAGTGGGATGTCATTAAAGATGACATTTTTGCTTACGTTAAAGAGTTTGAATTGACGTCATTCATCCCGAGGGGGTGCAATTCATCCTTTATTACTCTTATTCCGAAAGTTGATGACCCTCTCGTTATTAGTGACTTTCGTCCTATTAGCCTTATTGGTTGCCAATACAAAATTCTTGCTAAAGTTCTTGCCAACCACCTTGCTCATGTAATCTCTTCAGTTATTAGCGAAGTCCAAATGGCGTTTATCAAGGGACGTCAAATCATTGATGGTCCCCTCATTGTTGATGAGATTATCTCTTGGGCAAAAAAACATAAAAAGAGATTAATGTTTCTTAAGGTAGACTTTTGTAGATTGCTTTGAAACTCTTTGAATTGGTCTTACACACTCCACACACCCAACCCTCACTACCTCCTTTTTTTAGAGTCTATTATGGATCAATGGGTTTTAACCTCAAGATGGAGAAATATAGGATATCTTCTTTCCTTATATTCGCATTCTGCTCTCGGTTCTCATTAATGGATCGCCAACAAAAGGGCGGCGGCAACGACGAGGTGATGAGAAGTGTAGGGTTGATGTGGCGGCAGAAAAGTGACCGGAATTATGCCCGAAAAAAAAGGTTGTTTAGGGTTTTGGCTCTGATACCATATAAAACCTCAAAGGGTATATATTATTGTAATTGTAATTGTGATTTATACATTAGATTGTATATGTATATATACTAATGTCATAGCTTAGAGACTAAGCAACTAATACATAACCTAATGGGTACGACCCATCTATACAATTGGACCGGCCCATCTATTCTAGTTTGGTCTAACAGGTGTTAGCCGAATAGAATTAAACTCCCTTGCCTCAACCATTGGTTGTCTTCCCTCCCACTTCCCATGCACCTACTTAGGCCTCCCGATTAGCGCCAAAATGTCAAGATGTGCAAATTGGAACAAACTTATTGAAAAGTTTTAAATGAGACTATCAAGTTGGAAGTCAAAGTCCCTTTCATTTGGTGGAAGACTTACTTTAGTCAAATCAGTTCTTGGTAGTCTTGGTGTTTACTACTTCTCAACTTTTAAAGCTCCATCAAAGGTCATTAACACTCTTGAAGGGATTAGAAGGAAATATTTTGGGGATGCTCTATGGATGAAAAAAGGATTTCATGGATTGCTTGGGACAAAGCAATCTCTCCTATCTCCAAGGGAGGACTTGGTATTTGAGATTTAAAATCTAGCAATTTAGCCATGCTTAGCAAATGGTGGTAGAGGTTCCATACCGAAGATCAAGCTCTTTGGTGCCAAGTAATCCATTCGATTCATGGTATCGATGGTGGGTTACATGATATTCCATCCATCATATTAAGGATGATCTTTTAAAAGTCAACATAAATCTTCCTTCTATCTTCAAAAAGAGAATTGGTAATGGTTGTGATACTCTTTTTTGTCATGACAACTGGCTAGGTAGCTCTAATCTTAAAGCCACCTTCCTGGGACTATTTCGATTAGAGATCGAACCTTCTTGCCTTGTAAGAGATCAGACACCTTCTTACATCCCTTTGAATACTACAACTGCTCCCTCAACAGCTTTTGCTTCTCCTACAACAGCTGTAGCACCTTTAAACAGAAACCTTATCTTCAAGTGGGCGTAGAATATACCCATTCGTTCGGAAGAAGAGCTTAATGAGCTATCGGGCCTTTGTAATCTTGTTGCCCATCTCTGTTTAACTCTACACGAAGACCAGTGGGGGTGCACTGTTATGAATTCCAGAGTCTTTACATTCAAGGAATTAAGAGCTCACATCATAGCCATGTCTAACAACACACTTTCAAACTATCCGCTATCCGCTGCCCGAGATGTGATGACGCTTTAGAATCTGGCATCTTTTCGTTTATTGCGAGTTAGCAAAAGAAACTTGTAGAGGTGTTGTTGATTGGTGGAAATTAAGCAACATCAACTTTTCAAACCTACAAGATGTCATCAGCCTTGCCGAAAGGACCCCTTTTCCAACAGCGTGCAAAATGTTTTTTGACACCGTTGTGCAATCTACCATTTGGCATATATGGAGGTTCCGAAACGAAATGGTCTTCAACATAAAGCGGCCCAACAAGCACATAATTCTTGATAATGTGAAGCTTTAAACCTTCAATTGGATTACTTATAGGCAAAAGAAAGTCTCACCAAAATGGATAGAATGGATTTGTGATCCTTATAATGCTATTTCATCTCTTTTGTAATTGGTTCCTAGCTTTTTGTTAGTGTCCAATATATTTCCTTCTTTGTTGTTCAAAAAAATCTTTTGTTCATATCCTTTTTTATGTAATATCTATGACTTTGCAAAATAAGGAGTAACAATTTTGTAATTTTATTTACACAAGCAAACATAGATATATAAAATTTTCTCAATAACTTAAAAGTTGTGCAAGTATAATGGTGGTTTTATGCAAGTATGAACCTCTCATCACCTCTATTTTTTTGCACATAGTGATAATCATTGTCACTTTTATTTTTTATTTTTTTTATTTGTGAGTATGTGTGACGTAATTTGTATAGTATGTTTATATGTAGTCAGTATTTTTAATGGTGGTTACTATAAAAAGCAAAAAGTGATGATAGTAATGGTGTAGATAAATGTTGTCTTTGTATGCTACTATACGCTTGATGAGCAATGTTAATATAAAAAATAGTTAACATAAGAGCGGTGTGCTGATAGAACTTAACGAATATTGTTCATGGACCATAATATATGGTTGAATAAAAAACAAAAGTTTTCGTATCATTCTTCTAAAAGCTAATATAAAAAGGGGACATTATATTTTTGGCAATACTGTTGCTGTTCTCGGAGTATTTAAATACAAGAAAGAGAAGGTAATTGTCACTTTTATTTTTTATTTTTTTTATTTGTGAGTATGTGTGACGTAATTTGTATAGTATGTTTATATGTAGTCAGTATTTTTAATGGTGGTTACTATAAAAAGCAAAAAGTGATGATAGTAATGGTGTATCAAATGTTGATGTGATGCTAATATAAAGATGATGACAATGTTAATCATAAAAACTAGTCTAACATAAAGATGAGGTACTGCAGATAGAATAACAGAAAATTGTCATGACCCATAACTTTCATATGGTTGAAAAAAAACACAAGTTTTCAGTTTCATTATCTAAAAGCTAAATATAAAAAGGGGAAATTATATTTTTGCCCTTTAGGGAAAATGTGTTTGCACTAAATGCTCTAGGGCGACCTCTTTTCTCTAAATGCTCCAAGGCGACCGGGGCGATTTTCACCAAATTTTGACAAGTGTCCCAAGTCGCCCCGGTCACCCAGGTACTTGCATGGACACGTGTCACTTTTTAGTGAAAGTCGCTTTATTTGCCTAAGTCGCCCCGGTCGCCCTGTAGCATTTGAAGAAAAGACAAAATTTGAGAGCATTAAGTGCTAGCGCATTTTTCCTAAAGGGAAAAAATAAAATTACTCCATATAATCTTAAAATGAAAAAGTCAGCTTTTATGGGACTACCATCTACAAAAGTCAGAAACTGTCATAAAGGATATGAAGCATACCTATACATAAACATACATGATACATACATACATGTAAAATAGAAAGTTATATCTAGAGAAAAACTTTGCGATTATCTTATTATTGATATAGAATTTGTTAAGATCATATTCGAGTAAATGGCGATCTTCAAGAAAAATAATATGAAGATCACCTAAAAAATAAATAAATAAATGAATAATGCAATAATAACATTTGATTATTATGACAGGGAACTGCAGCACCAAAAATTTAGCAGAAGCTCCAAAGAGGAATGTCACCAATAATATCGTCTTCAACATCTTCGATCACCAAAGAACATGAAGGATGGAACATTGACTCGTCATAAATTATGTCGTTATATATAGGTGCATCCATGTTATACCAAGACCATGGTTCGTACATGCTAGTGTTAAGTGATTCACTTGCCAACAATATTTTATCGTCGAGATCACTTGGTAAATGCGAAAACAATGAAGACGGAGAAGAAAGTATTGATGAGTCAGAAGGTGAATAGTCTAGCAATGACGAATGGGGGTGTGTTGTAGTCATGATAGGATCAGTGGCGGATGCAGCAGCCGCCGCCACTTTTTGGATTGATTTTGGTGACATGGCACTTGTGGAATACTCGAGGTTGTTGTAGTGATGAGGAGGGAAGTTGAGATTGGCTGACGGACCTTTTAAGCATAAGAGGGCCGCGTCGTAGGCTCTAGCTGCAGCCTCAGGAGTTGAGTGTGAGCCAAGCCATATTCTTGTGTTTTGATTGGGTGCTCGAATTTCGGAGACCCATGAACCCCAAACCCTCATTCTTACTCCTCTATACTTCTTTTTGCTCAACGTGTCTAAATTGGGATTTCTATCTTTCCTCTTCATGTGTTATTGAAGCTCTTATGTGCACACTTTATAACCTACGAAACAGATTGAAGTAGGGAATAAGTGATGATGAAGGATAGCATATTGTGGATTTAATTTATAGTGTTTTGAGTGAGGGAAAAACAAGTGAAAATGTGAAATGGATGACAGAAAGTATTTCTATTCAAATATTTTCGATGACTATTTTGGCATAAACCTCCTGCAACTATCCTTTTTTGTCATTTGAGTCCATAAACGTTTTGAACAATGATACATTTCTCGTACAAAGTATAACACGACATTTGTTAGAACAATGCCTACATTTCTCGTACAAAAGTTCAAACATTCAATTTCAAAGGTTACACTGTTTTAATTAACAGATCTGAACTTTAATTAGAACGAAAACGTTGTTATTTGTATCTAAAAAGTTGATGCTTACAAAAATATAGAAAATGTTTAAAGTAATTACATTTAATAGTAGATTTTCTTTACAATAACTAGTTACCATCTTCCTACGTGAATATAACTATATTATCGTTATGTAATGTTGCTATGTTTTAGATTGAGGTGTGCTAGATGATAAAAAACGGGACACGAGAGGCAAAGGGAACTAGAAAAAAGAGTTCAACGCGATTGTCTCGTTCTTTTTATATGCTTAATCAACAAAAGCATTGCAAACTATAACTTATTTGGAATTTTGGAGCATCCATGAATTCTTATGTAGGTTGGTTCATGTTTATGTCATTGAGAAATTAGTTGAAGTAAACATCTTTTTAGAGTTTGAAGGGCTCATATGGAAATAAATGAAAGTAGGGGTCAAAAGTTAACTATTCTAAGAACATATAAGAGGGATTTCAGGAGTCTTACATAGAAAATGAAGTCATTGAAGGTTCCATACATTAGTACATAACTAAGAAGTAAGAAGTTTCCTAAGCCAGTTAAGAGGGTAACCTTAATAAACAGCTATTGTTAAGAGTGTTTTTGTAGTAGTCTGGTACATGGGATTCACGGGCATATAGGTAATTAACGTGTACACATGTGTCTCCTTTTCATCTTATATTGATAAAAGTCATAAAACACAAAACATAAAACATCATCTTCAAACCTTTTATGTCATTTTAGTCAAAGATTTACCCAGTAGGGATTGTGATCGACATGCATACTTCTGTTATGCATAACAAAATAATTACTTTGAATGCTCTAAGCTATTCGAACCGCAGTGTGGATTTCGACTATCGCTGGTTAAATGTTCATTGAGCTTTTAAAATAAAAAACAAATATTTGTACACGTGTTATACTGATGATATTAAATACGAATATCATCTCATGCAAATTAGTAGTAGACGATAAATTTGAGTAAATTACATATTAGGTGCGTGACACCTTTATAATAAAAACTCACAACATATCATACGATGGTATAGTTTTTTCTTAAAGTTTATAAGTATTTCATACCATAATATATCATTTATTTATAAATCCTTTTGTTTTAGAGCATATATAATGCTCAAACTCAAAAAAACTTTTTAAATTTATTGAATCATCTTCTTCATTAATGTTTGAGTACTAAAAAGTCATCTTTTTTAAGCTTCTCTCATGACAAAAACTTTTTATAATCATATAAGCACAATCCGGTAACAAACTTGCTCAAACTTTTGGCAAACTCCTAAGCGTTTGTTAAAAGCTTTGCAAATATTCTTTAACTACAATGACAAAAAGTCATTTATTTGTATATAGACAGTTGTTCAGAGCTTACAACAATATTTTTATCATCATGGCTGCCATAGACTCAAAGTTCTTCGCGTCAAATTTTGTGACAAGATGGTGTCTCTATTTGAAGCTGAAGCTGACCTTCCAAACCTTGAAACGATGCATCTATGGGAACTAACGAAATTGATGAGTATTTGCTGCATATTAGATAGTTTAGGGGGTTAAGTGTTTGTTTAGCATATTGTTAGCCAAATAGGACTTGTTATCAGTTTGGTCTTGCCTTACAAAACAAGTTGTCGACTGATTCCTAAAATCCAAGATCAGAGTCGGTCTCCTAGTTGCTTTAGGAACCAAATTCCCCCTCATTCTCTACAAAAAGAGGTGAGGGGGAGGCAAACTTGTATCGTTATATTCTTTTCTTACTCGATACAATAAAACGTTTGAGGGTCAATCTTGTGTATTATTCTTGTCGACTGCTACGAGTTCCAATTGTGAGGGTGTCGAGTACTTCCTGGAGTCATCGATAGGTGTGGTTATTCCGTGTTTTAGTCAACCGGTTGTTAGCTTTTTCAACAAGTGGTATCAGATCCGTGTACGAGCGCGTTTGGTTGCTAGGTAGCCATCGGTGTTTTATTGGTTTGGAAGTTGTCGACAATTTGCAAGGTGTTATTTTTTGAAGGAAAATAAGGAAACAAGGTTTGAATATCAGGTTTTTAATTTCGAAGGTGTCAAACTCTTTCTTGCAAACGAGTTTCACAAGTTTGGTTCTTTGGTGTTCATTTTCTGTAAGGAACATAAGGGTGTTCATTTTCTGTAAGGAACATAAGGGTGTTCATTTTCTGTAAGGAACAAAAGGGTGTTTCAGTTTGGGCTACCAGGTAATCGACAATAAAGGTTTTAGTGTTCAGGTTTTTTGGACATCAAGGAGTAGAGCATCAACAAGCTAAAGGGTTCTTAAGTTTTCGAATTGTCGAGGTATCGACAC
>BQNB010202212.1:0-10854 GCA_026074375.1 Tanacetum coccineum
TCATCAGAATGTCGTGTGCTATGTGTCCTTACTAGGGTTCATCATTGATCGATAGATCAACTCACCAAAGCTAGTATGAACACGCCTTGTATACGAAACCTTTTCTGCAGCAGTTTTATAAAAATCATATCTTTAATTTGAAGACTCAAATCAAAGATCACTCCGGTCAGATCATACATATATGTGTATAGAAGCTCCGGTTTACATTTCATGACAATCCAACGGTTAACAAATGATTTATCATCGGTTTACCACAGCTGCCTAGAAAGTGACGAACATAAAAACCCTAAACGGATTTTTTAGATTCTTCTTCATTCTTCGACCATAAAACCTTGAATCCTAGATATCAAGAGCAACCTGCCCTGATACCACTTGTTGAGAATCGATCAACCCATCTAGGATTAGTTTTACGAATAACATTAATACGCGGCGGAATAATAAGAACAATAATGCTATTCAACAAGGTTTAACTACTAAACATTGAAGCCTTTATTATATTTGATCAATATAAATGAGACTACAATCACTATCTAATACACTAACTACTACTACTAATAAGCTAACTATTAGACTCTCATTGGAGAGATCTAACTATGATGGATGATTAAAACTATTCACCCTACCTCTCTTTATATACTAGAGAGGCTAGGGTTTACAAGAAAACCTAGCTTTGATAAGAAGCTAACTTAATATTACATATTAAGTCCTTGTTGTTTCATCTTTCTTCTTTTCTTCATATGTGGTTTTGTAATCATCAAATCTCAAATCCCAACAGGATCGAACTGTTGGGTTGGAACCGGTTAGGTGGGTTTGAAAAACTATTTTGGGAATTTTAGGGTTGTCTCCACCTAAGGTTTGGGTGACTTTTCCATGACGGATTGTAGGTGTCACCAAGATTGTTTTGCTCGGGTTTGAAAGTGTACCACTTACCTTCCGCTTCGTCGGTACGCGAGGATGCATATTCAACAAAGGCTTGTTTGGGATTTTCCATGCAGTACTGAGTGTCGTGGGGACCACTGCAGATCTCACATGAAGAAGTGATTTTGTTCACTTGAGTAGGTTGCATCATAGCAAGATGAGCTTCCATCAAGCGTTGGACTTGATTTTCGAGCTCGATGAGGCGGCGGTCGGATGTACTCGGGACATCTTGAGGCAAAGAGATTGCCTTGACCGGCTTAGCGAAATCCCTTGGGTCGTTCCAACTTTCGTTGTCATAGAGGGCGAGGTCCTCTAATAATGCCCAGGATTCTTCGGTAACTCCTTAAAGTGATAGCAAATGTACGTAGTAAGCATCTTAAGGTAGATCGTACACCTTTGCTAGATTCATCAAGTCTTCCTTACCAACAATTAAGCACAAACAAGTTACCTTAAAATGTTGTAAGCCATTTGAGATATGATAAGAACATAAACCTGTGAAAATCAACTACAACATCAAATAAGCAATAACTAATTTTCTTCCTAATAATCCCCAAAAACAAGCCATTATTTCATCATCTATCCGAGATTCAAACACGTCTATTATCCAACATCGGACAATGCTAGCGGTACCAAAAATCAAACCTAGCAGTACTAAGTGAAAAGCGCTAGCGGTATAAACCATCCAAAGCAATTAGTAACACTTTTTCTATCCCAAAGCTGTCACTAAGCTGCTCTTGGCGACACATTATCTGTTACTAAACTGTCGCTAAAATTGTCACTAAACTGTGACTCCTTCCTCCCATTCTGTTAGCGACACTAATTCTGTTGCTATTCTGTCACTACGCTGTTGAAAATCCAAGCGGTACTAACTCATATAGAGCGGTACTAACTTGTGAATACGGGCGGTACTAACTTCTGGACAAGAGCGGTATCAAGTGAATATCATAAATGGTCCATACCCTCTTGACAAATCCAGGTCCAAAACGTTTTCCTGCTGCTCCCTCTTTTCGCACCATCAACCACCATCAATAGAACAAGCAACGAACAGTAGTATCATAAACTTGAATAGCTTCATACGTTGTTCCCAACACAAGCTCGAACAGTACCTATTTATTAACTTAATACTTTCTTGGACCCAACTGTAGCAATAAACATGTGTAGCAGCACAAAAATCTCTTTTGAATACAATGAACTGTACACAACAGTTTTAACAACTTTGAGTCCTTGTATACTTGAACCCAATTCGAACAACATAAAGCTCATGTGCGAACAGTACTAAGTACATTGAGGCAGTATTAACTAGTACTCGAACAGTACTTATCTCTTTTGCTTCAATTATAACTGTTCCAATAAATAGCATAAAGTATGTGAGCAGCAGAAACAACCACAAATAGCTAATACATATACTTCCAAGCATGCACGCACGTGACCTCCATAGAGCATAAACAGCTACTCGAATAGTAACAGTATTAACTTTCTTTCTTCGAATAGTTATTAGCAGTATTAACGAGTTATAGCAACATAAAGTCCAAATAGTACTAATCTTTCATCCAAAACTGAACAGATCTTTACAGCCTGCTAAGGGTGATAACCAACTTGTATAAATACAGATTGACTATAGAGAAAATACTAACTATGAATACTTATTGTATATGCGGAATCTACACAATAGTATTAAAAAGAACAATGAAAAACTAAACTTTGATTTCTATTAATCTGATAAAGTGATTACAGATTACTAACTATGAGATATGATTGTATGAGATGATATCTGTGTGTTATCAATGTGTATATTGTGTACTCATCTCCTAATGTCGTAGGGTTCCTTTTATAGACTAAGGATAAACCCTAACATGCTTACAAAACAAGTAAAAGATAATACATATTTTTTCCTATAATATCTCATACATATCTCTTAAACGGTACTAACTATTTTATACTAACGGTACTAACTATCTGAGCAGTACTTAACACTTTGTACTGTCAGTACTAATTATAACTATCGGTACTAAGTATATACCTAACGGTACTAAGTTAGGAATGTATATTTCCCAACAATCCTCCCCTAAACATGATTGTTGAACTCGTTTAACTTCATGTTTCTTCAGGTTAATCTTCTTAAGTTCTTGGAGGATGTATCCAAACACTTTAACACATCTTGATCTGATCTTTAAACACTATCCATCTTCATCAGCAACTTTGTCTTTTCAGCAACAATCCAACTAAGTTGGCTTTGTAGTTTTTGGCAAACTACCAGCCATGAACGGATTTGTTTTTCCTTTACCAGTAGCTGTTTGCTCTGGGATAGCCAACTCTTTATTTCAAAAATATGGTGAGTTAACAACCATACAGTTTTTGGTAAACTGTCAACCATCAACGGAATTGATTTATCTTTACCAAATACCGTTTGCTTTTGGACTAGCCAATGCTTCATTGCCATAACATGGTGCATTGATAAACCATATAGTTTTTAGCAAACTATCAGCTATCAACAGATTTGAGTAGTCTTTACCAAGAACTGTTTGATCTTGGACTAGCCAACTCTTCACCATGAAGCAAGGTGAGTTGAAAACCCTACAATTTTTGGTAAATTGTCAACCATAAACGGATTTGAGAAGTCTTTACCATAAGCCATTTGCTTATGGACTAGCCAGTTCTTATGCCTATTAAGCATGGTGAACTGATGACCATTTGTTGTGTGGTGGTTAGCCAACACTCAAACCCTTCTCATCTCCATTTACATCATCACTCTTCATCAATCTGTTGCTTAATAAATCTGATCAAATCAAGGGCAACAGTACTTTCTCTTTCAACTTCCAATCCAAGATCAAGCATCCTTTGCAATAAATCCTTGGAAAGAGGATACCTTCTTTCAACTAACATATGGATGACTGTCCCATCTTCAAGTTCTAGTATGTAAACTCCACAAGCTTCATACAATCTCCAAGTGACAATCTTCCAATCTTGTTGATCACTCCAGAAATCACTTTGATCATTTTCTTCTGTTGAGGATTCCATCATTATCTTCAAATCTCCCCAAAGAATCAACTCAATTCCTTCCAGTGTAATTTCTGAGTACTGCTCCATCATCAAGTCATACAAGTGAAATAAATCTTGCCTATCAAAGATATGAAGTACCTCCATGAGATAGTTGAATGCCCTGAAGTTCCCATTGGCTCTGTAAATAACAAGATAGTCTCCATCTGGTGATGATACCTTGTTCAACCTAGCAATGACAGATTTTCTCTCCATTATTTCACTATCTATGGTACCTTCAAATGTAACAATCTTTAGGCATTTTCTGTGTTCATCATCACTATCAACATCTGGTTGAGGTCTTTTCCTTTTCCTTGCAATCATTTTCATATGACCACCCTTGTATGAAAAAGAAATCTCCATTAGGGTGAAAACAAAGCTTTTTTAAAGGTTAACACGGTTAAATCCCCCTTATAACCCATGAGCTGTATAGCATCAAATATAGCCTAATTTGGTAAGGAATCTATCCCATCAGCATCATCAAAAAGAAGATCACTTCTTATTGATGCTTCAGAGATAGACATAGGCTTGCCAGCTTCTTTGGTAGTAATATACCTACCATTGTTGATTATTTTGGATTTAGCAGACATCCAAAACTGTTCAACAAATGTAGTAGAGACTACTGGACTTACAGTGAGAGCATTATGAATGGAGCTTCACGCAAGAAAATCAATAATCTCATGAAACTTTGTATTCCCATCAGTCTTCTCTAAATAAGCAACCATATTGTGTTTAGGGCATGATTCAAGAACAGCCATGGTTGTTAAATTTGTGATCGTCGATAATTAAGAGATTAGGGTTTGAATGAAAGAATAGTAATCGATAGAGATTACGTGAGTGAACTGTGCAATTGAGATAGGTTTATATAGGTTAAGCAAACCAAAGATCAAAGAAACCGTTTCAATTTACACTTTATACCCTTGGCGGTACTTTCTTCAACATCTCTATAACGGTACTATCTTTGCCCAACGGTATTAACTTTGCACTGTCGGTACTAACTTTTGCCAACCAAAGAATAAACAAGTCTGGCAACAACAGTTCTTCAGTACTGATTCTTAACATTTTCCTAGATTTTTTTTACTTGCTTATTAGCAAAACTAAGGTGTTTCTTGTTCTTACCTGTTGGTAGAGACACATGCTCATCTTCACTATCTGATTCATACTCCTCAATGATAGGAGCATCAGACCAAACCTTAGGTTGACTTACTACTTTAGGTTCATTAACAACTATTTCAGTCACAAATTCAGATGTTTCTACACTAATGTTAGATTCACATGTATCAAAGTCACTGGTTTGGGTTTCAGATTCACTAGGTTGAGACTGTTATGGAATCATAATGTAAATAATGAGTAATCTTATTTCAATATCAGGTCCCTATTGCTTTATCCCCTGTCATGGGTGGGGGTACATCATGCATTCCTTCTGCTGTAACAAACCTATCATACAAAGGTTGATTTTCTAAATCACTTTCCTTATTCATAAATACACTTTGTAAAACTTCATTTTCATAACTCAAGATGCCATCATATCTGGTAATCCCCATAACCAAGCCCAAATATATCATTAGCACTCATCTGTGTATTTAGCAGTTTACCAAGATTTTTAGAAAGAAGTTGTGCCATTTTTCTACTTAGCTTTTAAACTTTTTTTCATTTTCAGCTTCTGCAATATTTCTTAGGTATTGTAAGGAGACATCAGTTTATCCAACCTAAGACCAATTTCCATAAACCTTATACTTTTCCCATACCAAAGTTGACATTTGTTGATGAGCAACTAATTGTGCTCAACTTTCTTTAAGAGCTTAGTATATGCCTGTATTTCTATACCTGGCATCTCCACAGTTGTTTCCCTCTGTTCATCCAACCGAATAGTTTTAAGTTTATTATATGATGCAACACATTCATCAGAACAAGATTGTACCTCATTACTGGAACTGTTTGAGTTGAATGCCATCAAAGCATGATCTTCTTCTTCTTCCCTCAGCGTTCCACTAACAGTCAATTACACGAGCATCAATTAGTTAACAAGCTTTGGGTTTCTTGCTTTCCTGTTCTATTGATCTCTCCTTTGAACCCTTATTCTTAGATTTTCCACCAAATCCAGGTTTTAATGGCACCCACATTTCTTAGCACCACAGATATATTGTGAACTCTTGCTAATTATGATGCTGGAAGAGCCATAAAACAAGTGTCCTTGCGTTTCTTTCTCTTTCTCTTGCCAAAATTTCTTCAGCAGATTTAGGAGGCAAAATCTTGATTTGACCTTGTGTATCTGTGGAGATTGATACAGGACCATTTCCATTTGTAGACCTTCATAACAGGATAGTCCTGTAAGAGCCAAGTATGTTCATTCATGCCCATAATATCATATTCACCTGTCTTTAGAATGGGGACTTTTATGGTTGAAACAGTAATGGAGGGTGGCTTGTTGGATAGGGGTGGGAAGAGTGGAGGATTTGGTGTTGTGATGTTAATGTTTTGATCATCTTCTCAGAACGCCATGGATGTGATTGTTTAAGAAAAGGTTATAAAAGCTTTTTTGGTTTGGTTCTTCTTACTCAGAGGTTCTCCCACAACAGGCTCTGATAACCACTTTAGAAGTCCCAACTGAATAGATTCTTTGCACCTGCTAAGGAGTGATAGCCAACAATGTATATAATAACAGATTGACTATAAGAGAAACACTGACTATGGAATACTTATTGTTATATGCGGAATCTACACAATAATAATAAGAAGAACAATGAATACTAAACTTTGATTTCTATTAATCTGCTTTAAGTGATTACAGATTACTAACTATGATAACTAATGTTGAGGTGTGAATGATATTAGAATTGATCATTTTCTCTAAACCCTACGGCCTCCTTTTATTGATTAAGGAGTCCAAGTAGGTTACAAAGACTATTAATTACATCTCTATAGTATTTCTACGAGCGCCGAGAGCAGGATTAATGATTCCCATAAACCCATATCAAATACAATTCAATATAGATTAATACACATTAATCATTACCGGTAATAAACCAATGTAACTAACTATACATTAATGTGTTCTTGTGGGGCCATCTTGTTGTAACTCTTCAACAACATAATAACTCAACATTAATGTTTTCAATCATAAAGTCTTCAATCATCATTAATGTCTTCAATCATCATTAAAGTCTTCAAATCACATTAATGTCTTCAATCAACATTAATAGTATTTAGTTGATCAACTTTCTCTATTATCAATGAACAAGTAGGCATTAATATTGTAACAATATTAAGAAACTATTAATCGCAACAACTGTCCCCACCCGGCCCCCGCACCCCCCCACCACAACTAATCTGCTCTTCAATATATCGTCGCATCAAAAATAGAAAGCTTTCATAATCCGGAAGAGAATATCAGAACGAGTAGGGTACTGCCACTCACTAATTCACTTCTAAATCAAAGCAAAAGTTTCAGATTCTGTAAAGAATTATCAAGTGTTAGTCTCGCTCCAAGAAAAAGTTAAAGATGTGAAGGAAAGACTTGGTTACAAAATCGGAAGATGGAGGTTGATAGAATTAATTCTTCGATCTTAGCAAGTGAGCAGATTGATTTTCGATAATTTTATTTTCACAAAGAATATCGTCTTGTAATCGTTTAGAAAAATATCATTATCAATCCCTCCGAACTTCCGGGATAACAATCTCCACCCCCCTCTATAGAGCTGACAAGCTCAGAATCATGAGGGATGGCTCAACATACTCGATGTCGTCATCTCAAGAGAAATAATCTGTATCAAGTCGAAGTATCATCATCGTTAGACTCGGAGAAATCCTCAAATTGATCTTTAGAAATGTCAAGAGTTCGGAAGCGAGTGTATCACGAAAAGTGCAATCATCACATTTTTTTCAGGAATATCCTTTTTTGGATCTCACTTGGGAAATGGAAAAAGGTTCTCAAAACTAGACTTTATTACTTCATCCAATTCCGTTGTCGGAATAGTGTCAAGATGCTTATCCTCCATTATGAGAGAGTCAACGGGCTCCTCGGTTGATAAAACGGGTGTGATTGCAACACACGGAGGAAGTCCAAAAATAATAATATCTTTCAAGGGAATATAACTTTCCTTGTCATCGTCATCATCGTAGCAAATGGAAAACTCATCCAATATCCGCGAGCAGAGGGAGCGTGTGACTGCTTGAAACTTTACCGAAAATTTGCTTACTTCTGATCTCTATACTAGTTTGCACATGATTGACCAACAATATAACATAAGGATGTCATTTGCTCCATAATCTCATTGTTGAGAATTATCTCAAGCTCAATTTTGAGCGCAGAGAGTGACGGCGTAGGATGACTATATCACGATATATTTGCGGGATATATTTTGAAATTGGTAGCAAACCGAAATTAATTAAATCATAACACGGATTAGGTTCGTAATAATTCATTCGGTTGACATTGAAAAGTCCGCAGATGATCCCCCCACATCTTCAGCAAAAAGGATATTTGTTGGTGGAAAACCTCGGTGAAGTTTGTTGGAAAATAATCAAAGTTTTGATTGAATACAACGGGTCCTGATTGTTAGAGACAAACGGGACTTGAGGTGACAATCATGAACCATATGGCATCGTTCCACATAACTCACAAGAGTAAGGCACGTATTGGGGTTGTGGAGGTGGGTGTAAAATGTTATGAGAATCGATTGACATAATAGGATTGGAAACATAAGTGAATGATTTCCATCTCTTGTTGGCACGTACCCAAAAGACATTGTTGTTGCAAATTTTGTAGGATCTCATTAAGGTTTTGATTGTAGCATGGTTCCAGATTAGAGATAATCGGAATTTACGGTGGACAATTGTAACCATAATGAGCACCTTTCCCACAAAACTTACAAGTACATCGTTGACAAAAGATTCCATCTAACGAATCATCATACTCGTAACAACAATTATGGTTAATTTGTAGAGGACTTTGCGAGGAATTTTCACCGGGGTCCTGTTTGACAACGAATGGCTCTCAAGGAGCATTAACAACGTTGGTATCATCATGACTCATAAGTGTTTAGAAGGTCTTGGCAAAGTCCATTTTCATGACAAATTGTAAACCAAACATCCTTTAATTTCTTTCGCCATAGAACACATCCTTGACAATTTGGACCTTCAACCGGGTTTCCACACTTGGGACAATCACGAAGGGGTTGTTGAGATGAGTCGGGTGTACAACAATATCCTTTATTATACAAAGATCCACAAGACGAACACTCTTTAATCATTAAGAGGGGATTTAAACGATAGTCGAATGACGCCATAAGCATTAAACAATATAGATGGTTAAGAAAAGAATTAAATGGATAAGAAGAAAAAGAATATTATTTTTGGGTTTTTAGGTTTTTTTTTAAACAATTCATTTTATTAAAGGACAAAATGAGATAAGACAACTTAAACCAATTAATCAACAAGCTTCACGGTAGCTCTCTAAAAGAAAAAAGCACAAAGGAGTTTGTTTAACTTTAAAAGGTGAGCCATTCCTCGCGAGTGACACAAAAGGTAATATTTTTATTAATGGATAATACTTTAGTTGAAAGTATTATATGTTGGTGTTCTTTCACCAACTTGGTAATATTTTTAATGGATAATACTTTAGTTGAAAGTATTATATGTTGGTGTTCTTTCACCAACTTGGTAATATTTTTATTTCTTTTTATGGATAATGTTTTTTTTATACTAATAAAAGAAAATGAAAAATATTTTTGTATTTTTATATTTTTATAAAGAAAATAACTTCACAAGGAAGGGTCTTCAAGGCACAACAAACTTCAACTCGATAATCGTCTCACGGCCTCCCCGGCAGCGGCGCCAAAAATTGACAGATTCCTTTTAATACATATAAATATATAATAAATATATAATAAATAGGATAATATCAATAATGGTAGTATAGTATTACCGGAAGTATCGGTCTCTCACTTCGTTACCCACAAAGTTCGAAACCGGACCCGGGTCGTTATTCCCGATGAGGCGTGAATTTGAAAATCGAGTGTCGATTTGTGAACAATGCTTGAATAATAACAAATTGGGGTTCTAAATCTACTAATAACATGCAAAAACAAGTAAAAGAAACCCTAAAACGAAATCTATTTAAGTTAAAACCTAAAACACGAGCGTAAAACCGCGACTTAAAAACCTAATTTATCAAATTTTAATCCTAAAGTGATTTTTTTAACTTTTATAAGTCCTAAGTGACTAAACAGAAAGAATATAGAAAACTAGGCCAAAAACGGAAGTTGTTTGAGCTTAAAAACACGAAAAACGAGAACGGGATTAAATCCCGTTCTTTAAAAAACAAAATTTTGCAAAATTAACCCTACGGATGCAAATTTATTTTTCCTAGGTCCTACATGATAAAAGAAAATATTTAAAAAAATGAATTATATTTTTTTGATTTTTATTTAAATTTATATGAATTAAAAACTGTTTTAAAGAAAATAAATGTTTAAAAATAGCAAACAAATTACAAAAATTATGAAAAGATACAGAAAAGTAGCTAATACTATGAAGATTATAGGAAAAATAAGAACTTGGAAAATGATGATCAAATAAGCAGTTAAATAAGCAAATAAGCAAAGATAAGCAAAATTGCAAAATTACTATATAAAAAAACTAATGCAACATTTGAATGAAAAAGTCCCAAGGGCGTTTTGGTAGCTGGGTACTATGTTGAGGTGCATAGTTTGCAAAGGGGAGGTCATGCGTTCGACCCCCATGCCTCCCTTTTTTTGAAAAATATTTTTATTTCTTTTTTTAAAAAAACTTATAAAACTTGCAAAAATAAACAAGTTTAAAAAAACAACTTTTTATGAAAAGTTAAAATAAGCTCAGAATAAGCAAAAAGAAAACTGGCAGTTTACTAAGTCTAAACTA
>BQNB010202215.1:0-10854 GCA_026074375.1 Tanacetum coccineum
CTGCTAGTACAAAAAGTTTATACTGCTAGGCTTGGTTAAGTACTGCTTATTTTTCATGAGTGGATTGATGCTTGACATGGTTTGGAGATGCTTTTTAGACGAATTTAAAGCTAAATCTGATATCTCAAGGATTAGTACTGCTAGGTTAAGCAAAGCAGTATGGTTGGATTTGGTGAGATCATAAACAACTGGAAGTCTTAAGTGGAATGGGTTACAACTGGTATGTTGTTTTGGTTAACAGTTGTTAACTTTTATTCATGGGCTATGCATAGATATGGATCATCATGAATTCTCACATGTCTATCTAGTTATTTCTAGTGTGCTTGTGATGAATAGAGAAATGTTATTGCACAGTTATTGGAGAACAAGTTCATACTGTTAGACTAATATTAGTACTGCAAGGCAAAGTACAAAATTTTCAGGAAAAGTTACTCCACTTTTTGACTCCATGTTGGTGCAAAACCAAGCACCTAAGGGTGAAGGTTCAACAACACCTCCTGAACCCCAACCCACACCCTCTACTTCACAACCAGTTTTTCATGAACCTTAAACTGAAGCTCACATTAAGCAAATACTCCCATCTCCAACTACATATCAAAGAAAAAGAAAGACTCAAAAACGTAAGAGAACCAAAAAGGACACTAAGTTACCTCAGACTAGTATACCTCAAGACCTTAGAGCAGATGAGGCTGTCCATAAGGAGGGGGTAACAGTGTGGAAAGGGCTATCACTACTGCTGCTAGCTTAGATGCAGCACAGGACAGTGATAACATAATTAGGACCCAGACCACGACAATGCCTAATGTTGACATTCCTCAGGGTATGGATACAGGTGGCAGTCCCAGGCGCCAAGATACCATGGGGGTGCTCCTGCTCAGACTAGGTCTGCGAGAGTACTTGAACAGCCTGTTAAACCACCTCTCTCAGAAGGTCACACATCTGGAAGTAGGGAGGGCAGGATGGAACATCAATTTGCATTGACGGCTAATGTACCAATCACACCCCATGATTCACCTCTCCCAGGAGGTTACATACCTGGAAGTGATGAGGGTAGACTAAAACTACAGGAATTGATGACTATGTGTACAAAATTGTCAAAACAGGTACTTGACTTAAAGAAAAAGAAGGATGCACAAGCTGTGGAGATCCTTAGACTAAAGAAAAGAGTAAAGGGATTAGAAACACAAAGGAAGTCAAGCACCTCACAACCAAGAAGGAGGAAATACAGACAAGTTGAGTCTTTAGATGATGATTTGAATGAAGAGGGTGCATCCAAACAGGGGAGGAGCAATGACAAGACAAAGCCAATGTTATGCAATTGCTGAAATGGAAATTGCATGAAAATTGTGGAGTTCACACTCTGTTTATGGATGGTACACCTATGGAGATTAATATGCTAGTAAAGAACAAGTACCCACTGATCAAGGAATTATTGAAGAAGATGCTGAACTTGCAGTTAGAAGCTGAAGAAGAAAGTACTATGGCATTTGAGCTTATCAAGTTCATCAAATCAATGCTTGAAGAGTAGTAAAATGTTTGGATACATCCTCCTAATGACCAAGATGTTTAAACTGAAGAAACTTGATGATTGACAAGTAAATATCAAGTTTATGAGAGGATTGTTGGGAATTTTGAGTTACTACTGCTAGCACTACTTTACTACTGCTGGTTCAAGATTGATATTGTTGTTAAAGACAGAAGAAATAGACTAAGTAGTTAGTACTGCTAGTTATATTAGTTAGTACTGCCAGTATAAATGTTAGTACTATCAGTATAGTTAGTACTGTTAGTTAATAGTTAGTACTGCTTATGTGATATGCATGAGATATATTAGGAATAGATATGCATGATCACTTAACGCGTTTTGTAAATGCCATTAGGCGTTTTCCTTAGTGTTTAAAGGAACCATATGGCATAGTTAGATATATCAATATTTCATTAGAAAACACATATCTCATAGTTAGTTATTCTGTAACCTTAGCATAATATTTGCAATCAATATATTCAAGTTTAGTATTCATTGTTCTTCTTAGTATTACAAGTTAGTTTCCGCATAACTTGTAGTATTCACAATCATAGTTTCTCTTATAGTTAGTTTGGATTTATCTAGGTTAACTAAGCTTTAACAAGCTAAGAAGATCTGTTTATTTGGGACTTCACAGTTTCTATCTTTTGAACCTCAATTCTGGGACCGTACACTTCTGTCATCAACTTTATAAGTTCTACCCAACTCATGGCAGAGGCGGCCTCAATCCCAATCGTTCTCTTGTGGGAATTCCACCAAGTCAATGCACTGTTCAGTAGCGTGCACGTAGCATACTTCACTTGGTACTTCTCTGGACAGTTGCTAATGTGGAACACTGTTTCCATTTTCTTGAACCAACGAGTTAACCTAACAACTCCTTCCGTTCTATTAAAGTTAAGTGGCTGGCACTTCAGGAAGTCTTGATATGTGCACTCTTTAGCAGGCAGAAATCCTCTAAAGTTATAGCCATATTCTCCTCTGTTTCCATTACCATTTCCATTTCCTCCATTTCCATTTCCTCCATTTCCAATTACTTCTTCCTGTTCACCCTTATCTCCCATAAGGGGTCCAAGGTTTCTGAAGAGTCTACGCTGTCTAAATGCTTATGCATTCCGGCGATGTTTGGGCTGTGGGACTCCTTCAGTATCCTTGACGCTTCCCGATCGTGTGTTAGGCATTGTCTACCTTCAACATAACATATTAACAACACGATGAAATTTAATGGTGTATGAGAATTTTAACGGGGTTTGAAAATAAAATAACAGTTTTTATTAACGGAAATACAAATCATAATAACTTCATGATAATGCCACGATTCACGTGATAATAATATAATAATATTATAAGCAACAAGCAAAAGAAAATTTCATTTTGTTTTTAAAATATCGAACATAGAATGGTAAACTATCTGATTCATATCATCCAATACTACATGTTACAACATTGTTCCACAATATGGATTTACAAATCCCTGTACGATTAGTTACTACTAGGTGATACGGGGTTATCACATTGGTAATAATCATGAAACGAATTAAGAACGGTAGTCCAAATGCCTCTGGCACAAGCCTCAAGGCCTAGGTAATCCTCATACGTCATAAAATCTAAACGACCGAATCTGCCTCAACTCCCTCTGCACACTCAATACCTACACCAAAAAACTTATGGTAACTCTATGACCTCTCAACATCCACAATGTCTTAAAGTCTCCTATTACTCGCTCCAGCTCTTGAATCTCTCCAACATATCAGCACTTGCTGTCCTATTCGCCACGATCTATTCTTGATCCCTCTGGTTACTCTTTAATAGCTAAAACACGGTGACTTAGAATTCTCAACTGTGTGTCATGGAACCTCTAAACCAGATCTCTATTGTCTCATCTGTACCTTACTGATCCTCCTGTAGTAGGCTCCTAAAACACGTCTGTCATACGAGTAAAGTTAAACCCTATATCTACTCATCAACCATGCCTCTAGCGCTCGGCCTCAACATATATCGAGCAATTAGTACAGCATAAACCTAACATTCAACCTTGTTAGCTCTAAGAGCATCCGCATAAGCAATACACTCATCAATCTCTGCCTGAATCTCGGGCTCTGAGTGGGGCTCATCACTCCTCTCAACATCAACATCCATCTCTATATCAGTCCCTCTGGACCTAGACTGCTCAGAACTCTCATCCTCAATGTCAACTCCTAATCCAACCTCTCTGGGTACATATGGCTCAAAACTATCCTCTGAACAACCTTATAAATCCGTTCGCTGACTCGGGGAATCCTAATCCTCTTTGGTGATGGTAAACATCAGCACGTAGTGAAGAAGACAGTTGCTCGAGTACAGGTGAAGATACGGTACAAATGCAAAGGGGATCTACTCCTCTTGCGAGAAGGACTCGCAAAAGAAGAATCATGAGATGGGTCTATCGGAAAATAGCAATAGATGAATGTGAATACTCGGTACCAAAAAGACATAAATGATGGCTAAGGTTCTCATACCCGTTATGGTGATGCTGAAAACTGATATGATCAGAAGCATGATACACTAAGATGGAGAAGTATAGATGAAGCATCTGCAGAAGAATCGAAGAAAGATGTCTGTAAGGATGTACTCGATGATGACATCGAAGAAAAATGATACGTAAGAATTAGTCATCTGAATGTCTCACTGGCAAGCGATGAGTAGGTAACGGTCCAACCCTCTTCCTCGCAGTAATCATGTGTTACCTTCCCATTAAGATGATTGCGGTTTTACGGTCGACCATAAGGAATTGGGCTGTCCAGGTGCAAGAAGTGCAAGAATCATAATCGACGTTGAAGTTGCCCTCCAGATGTGTAGGTGACTCTGAATTAGATAGGTAGTCTTAGTGAATGGTGTACCCATGGGTAGGTGATGGTAGTGTATCAGGTGAATCACTGTCTAAAGAATCATTCAGTCGATGAAAATAAATGGTGAATAGCTGGTAGTGGTTGGTATATGATACTGATGGACGGGTCCTCAGATGGGTCAACTCTGTATCAGATCTGTAAGGTGTGAGTAATCTAGTGATACGGGTATGTATGTTAATGATGGTGGTATAGTAGGTGAAATAGTAGGTATCGGTGTGGTATCAATATGGGTAGTGGGTGGAGTCACAAAAAGTGTAGTGTCAGGAATAGTGGCAGGGATAGTACTAAACAAGATAACTCGTCCAGTAGATGTCCCTACGCTCTCTTCCAACGAATCCGAAGAAACTGAGATAACCGAAATAGCCATGACCTGCACAAGCAAAAGTTTATATAAATATCCTTTATACCAACCATGCATGATGCGGGAAAAGAATATAAAAAACAGGTATAATGTACGAATGATAATGAATGAATAAAACCAGTCAAATGCAGTACTAGAAAGAATTGCAAATATTAATGCTAGTAATATTAGTTATAAGACTTAAATATTTAATTACATAGTACATGTACGTATTACGTATACGTAAGTCACGTAAGGTTTATATAATCACAGTAGGATCACATACTGGTTATAGACCAGACCTAGTTTATACTACCTGGTTCCCTATAACCTTGGCTTTTGATACCAATCTGTCATACCCCCAATAGGGACATGTCGGATTTTTGTTTTTTTGTGGTGGGCATGTAATTACAGATATCTAAGTACAACGCTTAAAGGAACGACCTCTGAAGGGTACGTTTTAAAAATAAACATCGTTGCATACATTTAATTGATAATAAGTTTTCAATTCAATCAAAAATTTGAAAGATTCAAAAGTCAAACAATGCGGAAGCTTAATATGTTCGTATAACGGTCATTTAGGATAACATAGATGATATCTGGAAAAACTGGTTGTGCAATTAGACTTCATTAGATCAAGCAACGACCTATCCAATGCTATGCCACCTGGAGGAGAAAAACATGCTTTAAAAACGCAACATAAACGTTGTTGAAATTCTTAGGGTTTTGTTTAATGTAATTAATTTGGACACAGATTATCAAAAGTGTGCGTCAGTTATAGGAGATACAAACTTCACAAAAGAGCTACATAGGCATTTTACGTTGCACTAAGCTCATGACACTAAAGCTAACAACTAAAAGATAGCATGTACAGTGCTATAAGGCTTGCCCTTCAGGTGTCCAACCAAAGACCACTTAACTAATTTCGACATGACATATATCCGTTAGTTCTCGGAAAACTCGAACTAGTAAGTGCTTCTTACCCGGATAGGGAATTTATTAGTCCAATAGTTATAGTTTATTCACTCGGCTCACTTAACCAGCCAGTCAGGTTAAAGGTGATTGACAATTCTGATATTTCAGGCATATCTGGGTATAATCGATACTGTTTTGGCAACACGGGGTAAAACGGGGAATTTCTCACGTATAGAACTTGTGCTCCCAATTTTTAAAATCATGCTGTTTCTAACCCCAAGGTGTACAAAAGGTTTAAGTAAAAACAAGTAATAGAAATGGGGCTATGAACTCACCTTGATTGGTGAATCGAAGAAGAATAATCTAGAATAAAATCACACGATAACGAACGACGGTTCGTAAAGACAACCTATGAAATGAGGGTTTGGTTTAATATCAGAGCAGTGACGAATTATGGATAATGCATAAGCATATACTAATGTACTTTTGTTAATATGTTTTCCAAAAATTAACGCTTGTGATCGTATAATAGTTGAAATGTTTTTGTAAGTAAAACCAGTAAATAATAATATGTATATTAATATTACATACATATATATAATATATTTTTATACATATATTGTTCGGCACTTTATTAAATTCCCGTATCTAGTTTCATCATGAGCGTTTTCTAGTATATTTCTAAGAATAATAATTTATAAAATGTCGGCTAGGATCGTGCGTGTTTACTCGTGTTTCAAAAGTTGTAGACGTTAGTTAATAATACCTTTTTCAAAGTTCTCTTTTAATACGATTGTCATAATTACAAACTATATATCATCAAATCTCTTTATAATTTATCAAAAGACATTCGGGACCCTTATTGGGTTTTAGGCCCAATAAGCACTTAATCATATTATTGAAGCGTCCCAGTTTAAGATATGTTTAAAACGTATAACGTCTATGTCGTACACTATTAAATAAGCTATTGTGAACTTATCCAATAAGCTACACCGTAGCTTTACGCCTTGGTGTATTGTGTTTATGTTGGGCCTTGGCCCGTTAGGTCAAAAAAAATGTAGCTTTACTTATCTATATAGTCCGATAAGCAAAACATTAAATAATAAACACACGACTTAATAATAAGCTATCAATAAGCTCACAATAAGCCAAGCAATAATAAGCCGAAACACATAAGCTCAAAAATAAGCTCATGGTGTTGGGCTTGTGGCTATGGGACGCGGCTTAAAGCCCAATAAGCTATATTCGGGCTTATTTATGAAGCCGAATTAGTTTACCATTTGTCCTTTCAAAATAAGCTAGAAAATAAGCTAATAAATATAAGCCGAAACAAAATAAGCTAAACAAATGTTTTTCCTTTCTTTTCTTATTTGGGTCGAACCAAATATAAGCCCATTAAGCTTAAAATAATCAAATAGGGGTCAGGGTCATGGGAACCAAGGGAATCAGACAAAAGGTAGGGCATTCATGTTGGGAGCAGAGGAGGCTCACCAGGACTCGAACATCATAACGGGTACGTTTACTCTAAATGATCATTGTGACACTACCTTATTTGACTCTGGTGTCGACTATAGCTTTGTTTCCACTACTTTTATACCTCTGTTAGACATAAAACCCAGCGATTTAGGCTTTAGTTATGAGATTAAGATAGCTAGCGAACAGCTAGTAGAGACCGATAAGGTTATTAGGGGGTGAAAACTAGAGATAGAAGGCCACGTGTTTGACATTAACCTGATACCCTTTGGAAGCGGGAGTTTTGATGTGATCATAGGAATGGATTGGTTGTCCAACCATAAGGCTGAGATAATTTGTCATGAGAAAGTAGTTAGGATACCACTACTAGATGGCAAGGTGCTTAGAGTATTAGGAGAGAAACCAGAAGAAAAGATGAGGCAGTTAATGAGTGCTAAGGCTAAAGAAAAGAAACAAGAAGAGATCATAGGTAGTTCCGTAAGGCTATCCGAATTGACCTATAGGATTTGCGTCTTGTGTGGGAAAATCGAATTCCGAATTGAGATTAATCCTGGTGCTATGCCGGTTGCAAGGGTTCCAATGTCGTTTGGCACCTTCTGAATGGAGGAGGTGGTTGGGTCATACTAATAAGATCTCCCAATACAATGGTTTCATTCGACCAAGCTTCTTCGCCTGGGGTGTGCACCCGCTATTTTTCTGTAAACAAGAAGGAGGGTCCTTTACAATGTTGTATTGACTATTGTGAGTATGATAAGGTGACCATTAAGAACCGTTAATCCACTTCCATAGGCTTAGAACGGCTTATTTGACCAAACTTTAAGGATAGTAGTATTCTATAAGATAGATCTTAGATCCGGATTACCATCAGTGAGAGTGAATGAGGATGGACATCCTAAAGACTGCGGTTTGAGAAACTCGTTCATGGACATTTCGAGTTTACCGTAATGCCTTTGTGTTTGAACTTAACGCAATAGCGGTATTTAATGGATCTGATGAATGTGTTTGTGTAGGCCGTATCTAGACAAGTTTTGTGTTAGTGTTTTATTGATGATATCTTGATTTACTTAAGACTCGAGAGGAGATTAGGTGCATTTAGGATTGGTATTAGAATTTCTCAAGAAGGAGAAACTGTATGCTAAGTTTTCTAAGTGTGAATTCTGGTTACGAGAAGTACAGTTTCTTGGGCATGTGATTAATGGTGATGGTATTCACGTAGATTCTAGTAAGATTGAATCTGTTAAAAATTGGAAATCCCCTAGAACCCCATCCGAAGTTCGCTTGTTCTTAGGATTGGCAGGGTATTTCTGTAACACCCCGCCAAATGTGACTTTGGATTGCGCAGTGGAATTAGCAATTTGGATATTATGGAAATAGCACCATTCACACAAGATACATAGAAACTACCCAATTGTGATGTTTTAACAAAATGTGTTCAATATTAATCAGGAGTTAAAATGCGTTTAGGTCCCACAGAATCGCAAATACAACATACAACATTTGAAAAAACATTTGTTTCAAATAAAATAGATTGTTTTAAGATATAACTTAAAACATTGTTTTTGAAAGACAAAATCACACATAGTAAGTCTTTCCATAAAATCCAATCACCACGCACGGACACATCCCATACGCTATCATTGCCTTCATCTTTGGGTACTGGGATAAAAACATGTTTAAAAACGGCAATCAACCAATCATATGTTGAGTGAAATTCATAAAGTTTAAAATAATCAATAAGCAATAATCTTTGAACACATAATTAGTTCTCGGGAAAACAAAGCAACAAATGCAATGTATAACAATTTCTTTTCTTTCACGCAATAAGCTCATGACACCGAACGTTAATAGTACATATGGCATTTCATATGTTAAGGTGCCCCAAAACAAGGTATTATTGTCATATACCTACTATCTTCTAAATACAAAATGTCCGTTTGACAGGGTGTTCACCGTCAGATTCATACCCCGGACAGGGTTGTCAAACCCAATAGATCTATTTAATGCATTAGCGTTCACCTCACAAGGCAATTAACGGTTCATGAAATAAGGGACTTCGACAATAGCTACTTATGCGGAAATAATCTCATAATCGAGTCCAGCATACCAAAAAATCATATGTGTTCGATTTATAAAACAAACATGTATCCCCCTCGCGGGTTTTAAAATATTTAAAACAGTTCAAAAGCGAGGCTATAAACTCACCTTAAGCAAAAGATCCAAATCAATCAACTCAACAAGCGTAACTTGCTTCACATCTTAACCGCGACCTATATAATACATATACGGTGGTACGTGAATAAAAGTATAATATTTCATATATTGCATACTTGCATACATATATATTACTATTACGTATATACAATCATATACTAAAATCTCCAAGTGCAATGCAAAATAATTCACCTTGACGCACTTAACCATATTACAACATTCTCCATAAAGTTTATATTTTTAGAAAGTTTGCCGAAAGTAAGGATAATATAATCCGAACTTCATATTGCGTTATCAATTAACTAACATTACTAACCCTTTGCTTATTAGGAGTTACAAGGCCCACCTTATATCAAAACAGACCTTAAGACATCCTTTATCATTATCAAAAGCCTAAAATAGATTTCAAAAATTTCTCGACACGCCATGGTCAAGTCAAACTTTCTGGTCAAATAAAGTCAACCCAAAGTCATACCAAATCACATTTTTATCAAAATCTAACTATTCCAACATGTTTAACTAGCCTAAAAACATGTACCAAAACTATCAAACACATGCTCATACTCAAAATACTTTCAAATCAATTTTGCACTTGAATCATCTAGCAACAATCATATACATGTAATAACATCTAATTAAATCAACACATAAACATAAATAAGTGCTCACAAAGCTAGAACAAAAATCGATTTCGCTTCCCCCTTGGTTGAACCGTACGGACGCAAACACAAACCCCAAACTAAAACCTTTTTCAATCAAACCAACTAGCAAGAACACTAATCTATCAACACTTAACACCCTCTTTAGCTCAAATCTTCAAGTAACCAACCAAATTTCTATTTCTCAAAATACTTGTTGCATGTAAGATTTTCTTAGAGGGAAATGTAGAGGATTAAACAAGGATTAAGATGGTATCAATTGATTGTATTGCATGTCAAAAATAAAGTGGTGGTAGTGGTTTCTTCCTTGTGGCTGGTTTGAACTAAGAGATGAGGGAGGAAGAGAGTGATTTTGTTAAATGGGTGCATAATAGGCCCTATTTATAGAAACCAAGTTTAACCTTTTGGCAATTCCAGTCCTTCCTTTCTCAATCTCTTTTAAAGCTAGTACAAAGCGTTATTTCTTTTGATAAAATCGGCCAAAGACTCGGATAACACCACGTTTATAAATATTTTAAATCCGTCCCACTAATTTTACTTTAAAACGTTTAATAAATCGTTAAACCTCGTAAAACACAACCTTTAAACACGGGTTTTATAAAAACTCGGGGAAAGGCCATAAAATGTAAAAATAACATATTTACGCTCTCGGGGCAACAAAATAAATTTTCTGACTTTCTTTGACGCAAAAAACAAATATAAACTCAATCACGGCATGAAGTTACCCTATAAATGGACATTCTCATCAAACCTTATATAGTCTAAATGACTATAATTATTTACGTAGCAAAAATAATTATCTTATCTAGGGATAAATGTTGACCTGAAACTCGGGTTGTTATATTC
>BQNB010202217.1:0-10854 GCA_026074375.1 Tanacetum coccineum
AAAATGCCGTTTCAAGAAAGCAAACCGCGCTGAAGTTTCCAGGGTGCTTGTTCTAGTGTCGAACTTGTGAGAAAAAAACACTATCCGTAATTTCCCCACTCATTGTTGTTATGTTATCTTTGTATATATTTATCATGTCTTACCTTATGCTTATACGTATATATTACCATGTAATATAATGTTCCAGAGAATTTTTCATAACCTTTTGGATTAGCATTAAATAAATTTGGAATTCACCATGTACCCTTGTACCAATTCGATTGTTCGCATAGGTAGCGCTATAAACAAATTGTGAATGAACATTTCATAAATTGTTAGTAAAAATTTCGTGAATGTTCGTTTATTTAATATATGATCCAACGTGAACGATATTTTATGCTCGTTTAGTTAAATGAACAAATATGAACTAAAGTGGTGCCCATTCATATATGTCCGTGAACGTCCAATTGTGTGTTCATTAGCGTCCATTTGTTTATGTTCGCATACCATATTTGTTAACTATATATTTCTAAAATTGGTTTGTTTAATTAAACAACACTTATAGAAACATTATTTTATGCATAATTTAATAAATTTTATGTTTGGTTTTTTAATTCATTTAGATTCGATCGTTAATGTTCGTTTAGGGTTCGGTTTTGTGTCTCAATGAACGAAAATAAACGGATATAAACAACTTTCTTTTAATAAACAAACATGAGCAATAAAATTTGTTCATTTTAACGTTCGTGTCCAATTATTTATCCAGTTAAAATCAAAAAACGAGCACGAACAAGGCTCCGTTCGTGTTCGGCCCATTCGTATACGTCCCTACGCAAAAGTAAACCAATAAATCCTACATTGTTAGTTTTGCAAGAAAATCATTAGAATAACCAATTGCCCACATAAAATAAGCAAATAAATAATAGAATGTGATGGATGTTAATCTGCCATCTCCATCTCCCACAAAGAAAAAGCATGAAATGTTAAAATAGAAAAACAAGAGTAGAAAACAAAAAGAATACAAAAGATAGCTTTGTGTTGTAGCGTACCTTATGATTATGCAGGGCCGTGTTTAGGGGAGTGCAAGCGGTGCCATTGCACCGGGCCATCGCTTGATGAGGGCCACCAAAATCCTTATACTTCTATTATATATAGAAAACACGAGGTTTGAGGTTAATTAGTCCACGCACTACTCATACATGTGCATTTTGTATGTATGTTTAAGGGCCTCTTTAAAGTGATGGCACGGGGCTACCGAAATTCATGAAACGGCCCTGTGATTATGCGTGTGATCTTTCAAATAATTTCTTAACTTCTGTTCAGTTCGTTGATCGTAAGAGTTGAAATTTAGTTTACTTAAATTAGGCATGCAAATTATAAGAATAATAAAATAATGTTCTGTTAGAATACCAAGTCTACCTTCATATTCAGTATAAATAACATTGGTCATGACCACAAGGTGACTCAACAAGGAGAATTTAATCATCTTGTGGCCACGGAGTTTCACATGCGTCGACTCCAGGCGATCCAAAGAGGTAGTCGCCTTAGGATTAGTCGGCTCGTAATATCGAGTCGAAAACGGAGAAAACATAAAAGAAAATAATAATAATATTAACATTGGTCATCCAAACATGCATGCATACGTAAATTATAGATTATGATTACTACATTGAGAAAAGGCAGTAATATAAAAAAACTAGAGGAATCATTTACTTTTCAAAAGTCGACGATTGGTGATAGGAACTTATTAATTTAGTACTATTCAAACTTAATAATATATTCCAAGCATTCTATAAAATGAACAAACAAGCTAAGCACATAATCTGATAAAATCAAGAAAGTAGCAACATGCTTTTCTTTTCTACTAATAAAAAAAAAAAGATTTATACTAACTATACTATACAGCCTTTGACATTGGGCCCAGTGGCCTTATTCTAGATTTAAAAGAAGCCGAATAATGTAGCAAAGTCAGGCGTGGCTCTAAACAACATAGCGGAAATTCTACGGTTTCCTTACCCTTATTGGTAAAGGGAGTTAGGCTCAGTTGTTTCTATTGGCATATCATTTGATCTCAACGTGCAATCTCAAGAACAAATATACAGACCCCTCCAAAGGCAATTCATCAAAATCAGGGAAACCGTCCAAATAAACAAAGATTTTCATGATTTTGAGATGTGGGGGGTCTCAAATTTTATGTGCTTATAGATGCTACAACGAAATCTGGAGTTAACGCAGGATTATTAGTCAGTAGGCTAACTTAGAGACCACTCCCTTTCACTTTTTTTCCCATAAAAGGAATCTCTACATCAAACAGTCACTACGATGCGATGATTTTGCTAACGATCACAGGTAACAAATGTGTAATAACAAATTCTTAGTGATTGTTTGATTATGTAGCAAGACAAAGATGTTGCCGATTGGGTATTGTTTCGGGAATAACGGAGTGCTGCATGAACAATACATATATCCCATAAACGTTCCCTCAATTTACAATTCTATCACGGCTTTTTACCATTGAGAAACGATCATACAAGAGTTAGTGATCCTTCAATCGTTGTGGATTATGACATTTTCTCGGTAGAAGAAAAGGAATATTTTACATATTCGTGGTGTAGGAACGATTATCCAACGCTTCCAAGTTTTATACTAGGACAAAGTCAAATGTCCCCATTGTGCTCGAGTGGGTAATCGCAAGCAATCTGAGTTGCACACAAGCTAATGTGTGTAAGGGAAATAGTTTATGCCGTGATACGGATATTGGTGGATATCAGTAGCCGTTGTAATTAAAGGTTAAGGAGGGTACGAGAAATATAATTAAAAAATTTATTAATTACCAATGTAAATATATTAATATAATTTTGCTTATTATATATTTAGTTATTAAACAAAAATCTAAAATATAAACAATAAAAATAATATTTTATAATAGTTAATAAAAAAATATATTAAAAAATAATTGTATCAATAAATAAAATTTTTATAATTAATTTAAACTAATTAAATTAAATATTAATTAATAAGTTATCAATTTATATTTCCTTAATCCTTTAATCCAGGCTGCCACGGTATGTTTAAATTAATTAGAATTTGTTTGATTCGAAACTTTTAGATGCGACATTGATTTAATATGGACTTCGTATAATTATATTTGTGATCAAGGATGTTCATATTATAGCTAGGCTAAATGGCTAATACTATTTTACTGGGAGTTTTTATTGTGTGATGATCTGCATATATGCTTACATTAAGTTTTAAACTCAAGCATTTTTACAAAACTCTTCTCGACTGTAGACTCATTTTTTTATCTTAATACACTCTTTAACATGGATAAATTTCTTTGATTACAGCATAAATCCCAAGTACAAAAGCCTCAATAGACTATTTTCTGATTGCGACCAATGCAGGTTTTTTTATAAAATCTAAAGGAATTATTTTTCTAATGGCTCTACCGACTACTATTTAAGTATAAATGACTTGTTTCCATTGACTAGAGATTATCATCTAGAATATATCTTGTATTCATAATGTATAGACAAAATATGTATCCAAGAAACCTCTTTGTTCTAATTTGTGACAATCTTCATTGCTAGACATCGACGAGTGTGTAAATAGGCGCGAAAAAAAGTAATATCAGCGAATTGTTATGGGCATGCATTAATACACAGAAGTTACAATTGTACACATGATTGGCCTGGATATAGACCGGTATAATAAAGCCATAAATACCAGAATGGAGTGTCAGCCAGTTGCTAATAGGGCTCAAATTCTACCAAGATGTTATATATTCCACTAGGATAAATCTTCCTTATAATTAATATAACGCAGTATGTTATTTTTTAATTTGACATAGATTTAATATGATAATGGAGACTCATATACAATGTCACCAATTTACACATTGATTCATCTTTATATGACATGAACAATATTATTCTTTTGTACACATATAGCTCTAGCATTTGGCTACATCTGCAAATAATATCTGAGGTTGCTGGAATTTTCATCTTATTGGAATAAGAAAAAGAAAACAATCCATCTACGAGAAAAGTTGTCTTTGAGCAAAATGGTGGTGTCTTTCTGAAACACAAGCTACATATGCACCCGGACTCATTAGTAAGCGAGCCAATGACATGTTTTACCACGGAAACAGCTCAAAAGTCAACTCACAGTTATTCAGAAAGGAGCTAATTAATGACAGGTGGTTATGTGTATTATAAGTTTGTATAAGGTATACTAATAATTATCCAGAATAAACTGTTTGTTGCAATAAAGAAGTCTAGATTAGTGATTTGAAACCCACTCGAACAATTTATCATGAATCCATGCATCCTTACAACAAGTCATTACACTCAAGAAATTTGGTAAAGCTTTTAGGTTTGAATTGTTTTGGCAAGAGGATGGAGGTCCCATTACATCTGAGTTTATGAGTTTCATCTCCAATAACCACATTTTTATCAGTATACATCAAAGATCGGGTGGAATTGAGATTGTTAGAATTAATCATGAGGAGAACCATTAAGAGTTTAAGCTCTGAAGCCGCAGCGCACTTGGATACCTTCACCTCACAGCCCCATTATGCCTATGCTATACAAAGAGATGGTTCAAGTCAACCATATATTGTCTTAATGATAACTATAACCACAAAGAATTCAGCATTTTGGTGCTTCAAGTTAGTCCCGTTAGATCAACGATCAAGTTACTACTCTTGTTCAAGCACGTCATAGGTACCTTGACTTGAGTACTTCCACACAAAGCTCAACTAATCGACAAAGATAAGATGTGATATAGCTTTGAGTTGTCGCTGGCGGAGCTGCATAATCTGGCAAAACAACCAAACCCCTCTTGTTCATGATAGATACCATTGAAGATAAGAATTTAGAGGCAACATACTTTGTCAAGGCGATGAAAGAAAACCGCCTATTTGAAATTGTTGAACCTAGAGTTTTACGTGAAGGAACTCTTGAGCAGTTACAAGTAGTAGGTGACTTGATAAAGAGATGCCTTAACGTACATGGCAATGATAGACCTACAATGAAAGAGGTAGCAATGGAGTTAGAGGGATTAAAGAAGCTTAAAACTCATCCATGGAGTCAACATCAAACAAATGAGGAAACTAGAAGCTTGATCCTAGAAGTTGAGACATAAAATACTGATCATATTACGAGGTAGCCATTAATCCAGATATTACTAATGAATGGAATCTTACTCCAGGGATATAAGTAACAAAAAAAGACTTTCAAGAATAGTACAAAAATGACGTTTCAAGAAAGCAAACCGCGTTGAAGTTTCAGGGTGCTTGTTACAGTCTTACAGAGTCAATTTTTGGGAGATTAACGACTGTTTAATTTCCCCACACATTGTCATGTAGGAGTGTTGTCTATTTCTGTTTAGTGCTTAAAGTCTGTTTTGTTTCCACTTTTTTAAAGTGACTTGTAGGCTGCTTAAGTGAATTTACCATCTTTTACTTTTTTAAAACTTTATTTTTTGTAACCATGGTTTCCGACACATTGGTCGAATAATCGACGAGGTTTGAACTCACCGCCATACAGACTCAAACCAGGTAAAGCCCTCCCTTTTCAGGAGGTTGGCGTGACCACTTCAAGATTGTTTGCACCTAGCAGGAATTGAACTTGAGACCTCACACATTTCACTGCAAGAAAAAGTAGAACAGGTGACGATGTTATCCCGGGCGACAAATGTCGCCGGGCAAACGTCGCTAAACGACAAAAATACGTCCTACGTGGCACCACTTCTAATAGACTTTTTAGTCAAAGTATGAAGATGGTTTCACGGGCGGCATGTCGCCCGGGATAGTGTCGTTAAAGTTTGACCAAAAAATCAACGAAAAACGTAGCGGGAAATTTTCCCGCTCACTTTTCCCCGTCGACATGTGGCCGGAGATACGTGTTACAACATATTGGTTGGGTTTAAGTAAATAGTTAGTGTTAATTATCTGGGAGGTGACGTGGAAGGTGGTTTCCCGGGCGACATGTCGCCCAGGATACTTAATTGACTTTCGTGACTGTCTTTAAGATATTGGTTAATGTTGGTGACGTGGCCAGATGATTCCCCGGCGACATGTCGCCCGGGACAGTAGCATTAGGCTTGTATTCTGGTTTGTGCTTTTATTTCATAAGCTTATTTTACGCTTATACTTAGCGGGCTGACCTTGCCAACATTATCCTCGGCGACTTGTCGCCCGGGATAATGTGTTGACTTTGTTGACTTTAAGTTGTTAATTATTTATAAAATATATAAATAATATATTAATTATTACTTATAATTATATAATTGATAAATAATAACTATATAAAAAAACACTACGTTTTCTAGGTTCGTTTCGGTCCGATATGCCGTATATTCTAACAAAAAATATAGTGTGTATTTTGTATGCCGATATGCCGTATTTTCTAGGTTCGTTTCTAGGTTCTATGATAAATAATATTTATATATTTGATAAATAATAAATATATAAAAAAACACTCCGTTTTCTCGGTTCGGTTCGGTCTGATATGCACTACCTTTTTATAGTTAAACATGATATACCGTATACTTTTATAAGATGCACATTCGTCATGTAACACAAAAACAAACATTCATTTAGTTAAATATTATATATACCACTTGTAGTAACACAAGCGACTTACAAACAACCACTTAAACATATTAGAACGATAATCATACGAGACTTACAAACCGACGCTTAAAGCATACGAAATACATTCCAAATGACAAACTACTCCAAATCAAGTTCTCCCATGTTATTGTAAACTTCGTGAAATGGTGCGGCTGAATTAACTGTGTGTTGTTCCGAATGCATATACACATCCACCGTTGCCTCGAGTACCGGTATCTTATCAAGCAAGTGCTTGCAGTGTGAGCACTCTGCATTTCTTAAAGTTCTCGGAGAAAAAATGGGAGTCGATGAAGATCCTGGAGAATAAATTGGAGTCGATGAAGATTCTGGAAAATAAATTAGAGTCATTGAAGCTCCAGGAGAACCAACCAGTCAACGGACTTGTTCATCTTTCCATAAAAAAAATTCATATCGACTCGTCCGTTGAACTTCTAATGTACAACGATAGCATATCGACTCTTCCGTTGAATATCTAATGTACAACAATAGCATATCGACTCGTCCGTTGAACATATAATGTACAACGATAGCATATCGACTCGTCCGTTGAACATCTAATGTATAACGACAACACATCGACTCGTCCGTTGAACATCTAATGTACAACGATAACACATCGACTCATTTGTTGAACATCTAATGTACAACGATAACATATCGACTCGTCCGTTGAACATCTAATGTACAACGATAATATATTGAATCGTCCGTTGAACATCTAATATACAAAGATAGCATATAAACTTGTCCGTTGAACATTTAATGTACAACGATAACACATCGACTCATATGTTGAACATCTAATGTACAACAATAACATATCGACTCATCCGTTAAATATCTAATGTACAACGATAGCATCTCGACTCATCCATTAAACATTTAATGTACAACGATAACACATCAACTCATCCGTTGAACATCTAATGTACAACGATAACACATCGACTCATTGGTTGAACATCTAATGTAGAACGATAGCATATCGACTCATCTGTTGAACATCTAATGTACAACGATAACATCTCGACTCTCATCTATTGAACATCTAATGTACAACGATAGCATCTCGACTCATCTATTGAACGTCTAATGTACAATGACACCATATCGACTCATCCATTTAACATCTAATGTACAACGATAACACATCAACTCGTCCGTTTAACATCTAATGTACAACGATACCATATCGACTCGTCCGTTAAACATCTAATGTACAATGATAGCATATCGAATCATCCGTTGAACATATAATTTATAACCATAGCATCTCGACTCATCCGTTGAACGTCTAATGTACAACGATACCATATCGACTCATCCGTTTAACATCTAATGTACAACGATGACACGTCGACTCATCCGTTGAACATCTAATGTACAACGATAGCATATCAACTCGTCCATTGAACATCTAATGTACAACTATAGCATATCGACTCGTCCGTTAAACATCTAATGTACAGCGATAACATATCAACTCGTCTGTTGAACATCTAATGTACAACGATAACATATCGACTCATCCGTTCAACATATAATATACAACAATAACATATCGACTCATCCGTTGAACATCTAATGTACAACGATAACATATCGACTCCTCCGTTGAACATCTAATGTACAACGATACCATATTGAACTCATCCGTTGAACATCCAATGTAACACGGTAGCATATCAACTCATCTGTTGAACATCTAATGTACAACGATAGCATATCGACTCATCTGGTAAACATCTAATGTACAACGATACATGTCAACTCATCTGTTGAACATCTAATGTACAACCATAACATATCGACTCCTCCGTTGAACATCTAATGTACAACGATAACACATCGTCTCCTCCGTTGAACATCTAATGTACAACGATAACACATCGACTCGTTTGTTTAACATCTAATGTAGAACGATACCATATCGACTCATCCGTTGAACATCTAATGTACAACGATAACACATCGACTCCTCCGTTGAACATCTAATGTACAACGATAACACATCGACTCGTCCGTTTAACATCTAATGTACAACGATACCATATCGACTCGTCCGTTTAACATCTAATGTACAACCATAACCTAGTTATAAATATTTTATAATATATATAATTTTAGTATTTATATAATCATATTTTTTATAGAAATCAAATATATAATTAATAATTAAATATTTTTTAAAAAATAATTAAAAAATTATATAAAAATAAATATATACGAACCGACCGGAACGAACCGAGAAACCGGACCGACCCGGCCGAAACGAACTGATTATATATTTTTCAAAAAATAATTGTATATAATAATTATATATTTTATAAAAAATAATTTTAAATAATAATTATATATTTTATAAGTATCTTTATAAATTATTATTTATAAAATATATTTTATAAATAATAATGATCTAAAAGCTGAATTAAATTTTTTAATAGAACCTTTCCCGGGTGACATGTCGCCCGGGATTCATAGCTAAACGACAAAATGCTTCGGCACAAAAATTTTCATTATTGTGCCATTTCGAATAAACGACAAATTCTCTATCTATCTCGGGCAACATGTCACTCGGGATTGTCGTCGGGGATAAAAAAGGTACTAAAACCAAATCTAGTACCAAACAATTAGACCATAAAACTTATACACCCTAAAAAACTTATAACCGGCGATTGATTAAGGAAGAAGACCACTCACCACTGCCACTCCCCACCACCACCACCGTCCAACTCCCCATCACCACCACATAACCCACCACCACCAGTCACCACAAAACCCACCGCCACCACCAGTCACCACACGAACACAGCCGAGACCTCCTCCTCCTCCTGTATAAGTCTAATTCTTCTTCTTTTAATCCTTTAAATGATGATTCTTAAACCCTTTAAATAGTAGCATCCAACTCAATTGATTTTGTTTATTAAAGGTTTGATTTTATTTTTTAATTTTGTTAATAAGATGTTAATAAGCTAATTAAAGCCGATAAGTTATTGTTATGACCGAGTCCACAGCCGAGACCGAGTCCATAGCCGAGACCGAGTCCACAGCCGAGATCGAGTCCACAACCGAGACCGAGTCAACAGCCGAGGCTGTACAACAGTAGGATCAACCCTCCTTATACCTCTCTTATAGTTTGTTAACTAAAGATAAGTCGGAAGGTTCGATTGCGGAGGGTTATGTTGCAGAAGAAGCATTGACTTTCTGTTCTCATTATTTTCGGGATGTTACCATGAAATTTAATCATCCCAATCGTAATGTGGATTGCCCTCCTCCAACGTGTCAGTTTCAGGTGTTCAAATCACTATGTAAATCGATTGGTTTACAGTCGGTTATTCGTATTGATCACCAAGAATTAAAGAAAGTGATATGGTATGTACTTCACAACAGTCCTAAAATCGACACGTATCGGGCCAAGTTCAAGTGGTACGCGTTTTTTTAACTTCCTTTTCTTAACTTATCTTTTTGATGACTTATTCTAACACCATGAACATTTTTCAGTGAATTTCCTGAAAAAAGAATTCCCCGACTGGTTTGGGAAGCACTTATTATGTGTATTTAACTGTAAAAATAACGACATCATGTTTTGTGTTCTCTATCTGATCATATATCTTCTTCATAGATCCGTCAATGTCACGTAGACAATGACCCAGGTGTTAGCGAAAGCAGCAAGTTATTCGCTTTAGCTTATGGACCATCACATACTCCAATCTCAGTCAACTCTTGTGTCGTCAACGGTGTGAGGTTTGTCGTGCACAACCGCGATGAACTTCGCACAACTCAAAACAGCGGCATTTGTTCGCCTGGTCCGGACGGAGAAATGTATTATGGTCAGCTTGAACAAATCCTTGAGTTTTCGTATTTGTCGTTCAAAACTATGCTGTTCCGAGTTAAGTGGTTCGACACTAGCAACAAAGGATGTATCCAAAATTTTGTCATTAGAAACAACATAACACAAATCAAGGCAAATGGTGAGGCATTTAAAAATGATCAATACATTCTCGCAACATAAGTCAAACTATGCTTCTACCTTGAAGATATGGCCAGACAACCACTCGGTTAGAAGGTTGTCGAACATGTGAGTCATAAAAAGTTTTTAAACAGGGGTGTCATCATGGTAGAGGACGACCCTGATGTTATACATGTCGACAACTCATTTGATCTTTCACTTTCTACTAGATTGAATGACTTGGAAATTGTGGCCTTGCATATACATGTTCAATCAATATATGTTGACG
>BQNB010202221.1:0-10854 GCA_026074375.1 Tanacetum coccineum
TTATCTACATTATCTCAAACATCTTAAGGAAAGTGTAAAAACCCTTCGCGAGATAGTAGAGGAAGCTAAGGTTGAAAGACAATTCGATAGATTACTTGCATCTGTTTGCCTTTACACCAAACACTCTCAGGAACTCTTAGAATATGATATTAGCACTTGTCCGAAAGACTTTAACCAACGAGATAAAAAGCATGCTCCTACCCCTTAAATTAGGAAAAAGCAAGTTACTTTTGAAGAACAATGTGACACATCAAATAGTAACACATACACACACACATGTAAAGCAACTGAACACTCAAAAGACTCCTTCTACAGGAGTAAACTGTTGCACCAATGCTAGCGGATCACAACCTAGGAGCAATACCAAGAAAAATAGGATCTCGCCAGCTAAAGGTGTCAACAAAAAGAAAGTAGAAGAACACACCCTAAGACAAATAAGTCTAATCTAAGAACCATGAATCGTGTTGATTCTAGTAGTAGCTTTAAGCGTATTGTAATTAATTCGAATTCTGATTTTGTTATCCAAACATGTAACAAATGTTAATTTCTCAAATCATATGTTTGTGTGGTTGACTAATTGCAATCTTTAAGGCAACCGCTCCTATTCATAATATTCATAATGTTGTGCATAAAGTTAAGCAAGTTTGGAAACCTAAGAAAGTTAGGCAAGTATGGAAACCCACAGGCAAAGTGCTTGCCAGTGTTGGTCATCATTGGAGACCTACGGGCAGAATATTCACTTTAGGAGAACAGTGCCCTTTAACTAGGCTCACTAAACCCAAAGTAATATTCGCTAAGCAAACCGAGAATCAGGCCATTACTTGTGCTAACCAACAGGAACCCAACCAAAATTGGGGATCCAACTTTCCAAACCTCGCCATCTTCGTCTGTCTTCAAATGCAGGTCGTACAGATCGTCCTTTGGTATTTGGATTCAGGCTGCTCAAAACATATGATAGGGGATCACTCGTGGCTCAAGAATTTCGTGAAAAAGTTCATCGGGACAGTTAGATTCGGGAATGACCACTTTGGTGCTATTATGGGTTATGGAGATTATGTGATTGGTGACAGTGTAATCTCCAGGGTATACTATGTGGAAGGACTAGGACACAATCTGTTCTCTGTCGGACAATTTTGCGACTCTGATCTGGAAGTTGCATTCAGGAAACATTCATGTTATGTTCGAGATACGGATGGTGTTGAATTAATTAAAGGTTCTCGCGGTTCTAATTTGTACACTATCTCGGTTGAAGACATGATGAAGTCCTCTCCCATTTGCCTGTTGTCTAAGGCCTCCAAGAACAAATCATGGTTATGGCATCGTCGTTTAAACCACTTGAACTTCGGTACCATCAATGACCTTGCAAGAAAGGACTTAGTCAGAGGTTTACCTAGATTGAAGTTTGAGAAAGATCATCTTTGCTCTGCATGTCAACTAGGAAAGAGCAAAAAGCATACCCACAAACCCAAAACCGAAAACACCAACTTGGAAGTTCTTAATACCCTTCATATGGATTTATGTGGACCGATGCGAGTGCAAACAATTAATGGGAAGAAATACATCTTAGTCATCGTTGATGATTATTCTCGGTTTACTTGGGTTAAGTTTTTGAGATCGAAAGATGAAACCCCAGAGGTCGTCATCAAATTTCTGAAGCAAATACAAGTCGGTCTCAACAAAACTATTAGATACATCCGTACCGATAATGGCACAGAATTTGTCAATAAAGATTTGACTGCATATTATGAACGTGTCGGCATTTTTCACCAAAAGACAGTTCCAAGGACTCCACAGCAGAACGACGTTGTCGAAAGACAGAACCGTACTCTTGTAGAGGCCGCTAGGACAATGCTGATATTTTCCAAGGCTCTGATGTTTCTATGGGCAGAAGCTGTGGCTACTGCTTGTTACACCCAAAACCGATCCCTCATTCACACTCTCCATAACAAAACCCCATATGAGCTGGTGCATGATAAGAAGCCTGATCTTACCTTTTTTTGTGTCTTTGGTGCTCTTTGTTACCCTACAAATGACAGCGAAGATCTTGGAAAATTACAACCAACAGCTGATATTGGAATATTCGTTGGTTATGCACCTAGCAGGAAAGGGTATAGAATCTACAACAAAAGAACCCGATGAATTATGGAAACTATTCATGTTCAATTCGATGAGCTGACTGAGCATATGGCTCCTGTGCAGCTCAGTACAGGACCCGCTCCTACATTTCTGATGCCTGGACAGATAAGTTCAGGACTCGTACCAAATCCGGTTCCTGCAGCACCTTATGTACCTCCCACAAATAAAGAACTAGAGATTTTATTCCAACCAATGTTCGATGAATACCTGGAACCTCCTTGTGCTGAAAGACCGGTCTCTCCTGCTCCAGCAGTTTTAGTTCCAATCAATTCAGCCAGTACACCTTCATCTACTACCATTGATCAAGATGCACCTTCTCCAAGTTATTCACCGTCATCTTCGGCCTTACAATCTCTAAGTTTACATCAAGGCTCGTTGATCCAGACCATCCGACACATGTTTATCGTCTGAAGAAGGCTTTGTATGGTTTAAAGCAAGCTCCCTGGGCGTGGTATGATACCTTGTCACGATTTCTTCTGGACAACAAATTTTCCAAGGGTGCAGTTGATCCAACATTATTCACTCGGAAAATAGGCAAACATATTCTTCTTATTCAAATATATGTAGATGATATCATATTTGCCTCGACCGACCCTAAAGCGTGTGACATATTTTCCAATGAGATGAGTTCTAAATTTCAAATGTCAATGATGGGTCAAATGTCTTTTTTCTTAGGTTTACAAGTTTCTCAAAATCCCGAAGGCATTTTTATTAATCAATCAAAATTTTCTCTTGAAATATTAAAGAAATTTGGGATGGATTCGTGTGACCCTGTTGATACACCCATGGTGGATCGACTTAAACTGGATGAGGACCCCTTAAGGATTCCAGTTGACCATACTCGATTTCGTAGTATGGTCGGCTCTTTAATGTATCTCATTGCCAGCAGACCCGACCTTGTATTCGTTGTATGCATGTGTGCTAGGTATCAGGCTTCGCCTACTAAAAAGCACCTTGAAGCACTTAAACGTGTCTTTTGGTATCTCAAGGGAACCATTAATTGGGGTCTTTGGTATCCGAAAGACACCGATATGACACTAACGGCCTATGCAGATGAGGACCATGCAGGTTGTCAAGACACACAAAGAAGTACGTCAGGAAGTGCTTAGTTCCTTGGAGATAAATTAGTCAGCTGGTCATCAAAGAAACAGAAGAGCACTGCCATCTCAACTACAAAGGCTGAATACATTGCCATGTCTGGATGTTGTGCTCAGATACTTTGGATGAGATCACAGCTTACAGATTATGGCTTTGCCTTCAATAAGATTCCACTGTATTGTGACAATCGTAGTGCCATTGCTCTCTGCTGCAATAATGTCCAGCACTCCCGGTCCAAGCACATTGACATACGACACCATTTTATAAGAGAGCAAGTTAAGAAAGGCATGGTTGAATTGTACTTCGTGATGATGGATTATCAGCTCGTGAACATATTCACCAAAGCATTACCAAGAGAGCGGTTCGAATTTCTACTCCCGTGATTTGGTATGAAGAGTATGTCTCCGGAAACCCTTAAACGCCTTCAGGAAGGAGAAGATGAGTAAAGGATGGTCCTCCTATATCCTATGTAAATATGTATATAGCTTAAATCTAAAAAGAAAATACAAAAATATAAAACCTACAAAAAAATCAAAAAATAGAAAATACCAAAAATAGTTTTTCAAGACATGTCTTCTGTTTATCGATAACATTTACGGACCTAGAAATGTAATTCAATAATGACACGGGTCTTTAAATGAAGCTCGAATGAAAGTTCAAAATTTTCAAAACATGTCTTTGTGGCTTGCAGTTATTTCAGACTGTAACCCGTTTTTCAAAATGAGGAAAGCATGTCGACAAACAGACGGCTGTTCCTGTCAATGGGTGATTCAATTCTCCCAGGCATGGATTACTTCATATCCGTGCACTCTCGATCTAATGTACGTTTCAGTGTATTATTTCTTGATTAAGAAGAGAAGTCTTCTTTTTAACCAAATAATTTCTCTTCTATGATTCTTTAAAAATTATTTGGATTTCACATGGTGGTTTAATGTTGTTATACAATCAATCGGACTTGTGTTTTCATAAATTTGATACTCAATCAACGACTACAACTCTGTCAATAGAAAATGGGTCATTTCTTGAGGGGGATAGTGCTTTTCAAAATTTATGACATCTAATGGGCATTTTTATACATCGTATAAATAATTGAGAAATGTTTTGTATCTAACGGGGTTACATTTTAAGGGGGAGTTAAACTTGTGTTAACTCAAAATGGCCAAATTTGTCAGTTATTTGCAAGTATAGGGTCTTATGTGCTATTTGCTATTTGTTTCCTAGACTCATAAAATATAAAGGACCATTTGTGCCATTTATGCATCTTAAATAATCCCTTAGTAATACTAATATCTTAATTGGAAAAGAGATAAGAAAAGGAGGGACCAAAACTGCCAAATTCTAAAACTTGTACTTAGGTATAAAAGAGGCTTGCGTTTTGCCTTGGTCAAACACACTAAAATCCAGTCAAACCTTTTCACCTTTTTCTCTCTCGCAACTCCTTGCGATTTGCTTGATTCGTGGCCATCTATGTGTTTTCTTGTTTAGGTAATGCTTGGTTATTGTTGTTTATCATCTAAATATGCTTTATCTATAAAATCATGGCCTGAAATTCATTAAATCATGTTCTTTTTAAGGTGTTCGTGCATAATCATCGTCCAAGTCTAGGTTAGTGTTTCTAATTGTGTTTTGATTGCTGGGTTAGCATTAGATTACATACATGATGCTTCGTTGATGTCTTAATTGTTTCCCCAATCGCTACTTAATGTGTCCTTGTGATTTTCGCATATAGTTTGACTTTTGAGTAAAAAACATGATCGTATGATGTTTATGGTGGCCTTTTGTTGTTGATTAATTGCTTAGTAAGTATTATAGAATGTAAATCATGATCTGGTTATGCCTTGGAAGCCTTAATTTGTAAGTTGGAATCTGCGTATTTTAAGTGTTCTTGGTTGCGGTTTGTTAGATATTCTTGGTTGCGTTTTGTTAGTCTTGGTTGCGTTTTGATGGTTTAATCCATGTTGCGTTTTGTCTGTTTGATATCCCATTGCGTTTTGATTATTAAATATTAAGCAGGGTCAAAACGCAGTCATTGCGTTTTGCTATGAAGACCATTAAAATATTAAAACCCTCATTTCGAAATTTTTTCAAATGATTGCGTTTTGTATATTTTGAATATAATATTCCTTGCGTTTTGTCGGATTGCGTTTTGCCTGTTGCGATTTGTCTCTTGCGGTTTGAATGGACTGCGTTTTGATTACTTTTTCATAAAATAATCATTGCGTTTTGATTGCTTGCGTTTTGATTGTTGATTTGACTGCGTTTTGATTACTAATTGCGTGTTGTGTCTTGAGGTTTGTCCTCTGCGTTTTGTATCATTGCGTTTTGTCTAGAATGCTTTGACCACTGCGTTTTGTCTAGTTTTACTTGACAATTGCGATTTGGTCATTGTGGTTTGGTCATTGCGTTTTGTCTTCTCTTCCATGAGTTAACTTCCGTTAACTCAAGAGTTGACCAAATCCATTGACCACCACTTTAATATGATCTAAGTGTCCTTTTCTTGGATCTAGTCCATAACTGATTAACTCCTGAGCATTTGCTCACGTCTAACATCTCCCTTCTGTATGTATGTCTCTTTGTGGATGTAATTGTGCAGATACAATGGCGGATGTTAATGTTAATGCTCCTGCTGAACAAGCACCTACTATGGCACCACCCACTCGTACAGATGATCAGATCCTGCCTCGCAGCAGTTGGGTGCCTGTAGGAAAAAGCAACTGCTATTTGGATGTAGAAAAGTCATAGAGCAATCCAATCTACAAGATTGTTGTGGACATTCTGAAGCACACCAACTTCTTTAGAGCCTTCACTGCTTCCTCGACAATCCCATCGATTTATATTCAGCAGTTTTGGGACACTATTAGATATAACAAAAATACCGAGAGTTACAGATGTCAACTAGATGAGCAATGGTTCGATCTCACCAAAGACACACTCAGAGACGCCCTTCAGATCACACCAGTCGACAACAACAATCCATTTTCTTCCCCACCAACACCTGATGCTCTCATCAACTTTGTCAACGAACTGGGTTACCCGAAAGTTGTCAGAACCTTATCTGCTGTCGTGACTAATGACATGTTTCAGCCGTGTGGTATCAGAGAAAGACTTCAGCGTTTGAGAGGGCACTCACTACTATCATTAATTTATGTCTTACGGGAAAGACTTCAGCGTTTGAGAGACCAAGAGCTCCGGTGTTACAGATTCTTTGGGGCGTCGTCAATCGAGCCCATATTGATTATGCAGAGAGGATGTGGGAAGAATTCACCCAATCCATCCATTCTTTCGTCGAAGACAAAAAGAATCTGGCACTGCATACTCAGGGAAAGAAGAAAGCCAATCCTATTGTGATCCCAAGTATTAGGTTCACCAAGCTGATCATCCATCACTTACAAAGCAAGCACAAATTCCACCCGAGGCCAGATTCTCCACTTCATTTGCCTTATGAAGAGTATGTTCTAGGATATCTCAAGTTTAGTGCGAAGGGAACCAAACGGGAAGTATTTGGGATGCCTATTCCGAATGATCTTATCACTGATGACATTCGAGGTGAACAATACTACAATGTGTATCTGGAGAAAGTAGCTAAGCATCAAAGATATCTTGCCGGTGAAGAAGGTAGTGATCCTGACTCTCCCGCACCTAAACCTGCTACGGCTACCAAAATCGAAGCAACCAAGAAATCTAAGCCTTCAGCACCTAAAGCAGCACCAGTCACAAAACCGGCAGCCACCAAGGCCTCCAAATCTACTTCATCTCAACAATCCAAACCTGCACCTGCCAAGCCTCAGGAAAAGAAACGAAAACTAGTTATGGAGACATCTGAGGCACCATCTCAAGCCAAACGATCTAAAGCTGGTGAGGTGAAAAAGAAGCGAAAGCCAAAGAGCTCTTTACAGTTGATTGATGAATTCGTAGATGAAGGTATTCCCGTGAATGAACCTAGGTTTGATGATGAAGAGGCTGATATGAAAAAGGCAGTGGAAGAAAGTTCGAAGGATGTTCACGCTGCACATCGAGGTCCACTTCCACTAGTGGTCTTTAGAGAACCCGACTCTGGGAGACGTCAACCACTTCTAGAGGTTCAGGGTAAGGGGAAAGAGAAGGTTATTGAAGAACAAGTTGCCCTTGATCTACTAACCCTTCAGACACCAAAGAAGAAGAGCCCTGCTGAACAATATATCTTCCAAAGGCGCAGTTCTGCACCAACTGAACCCTCAGGTCATGATGAATCTTCTTCATTGTATGCGGAACTTGGTCTGACTGACAGTGAGACGGAATCTAATGAGGAAGTGCTTCCTGTGATCAAAAGTGGAGTTCAAGATGAAGGCCAGGCTAGACCAAACCCTGGTGTTCAAGATGAAGGCCAGGCTGGACCAAACCCTGGTGTACAAAATGAAGGCCAGGCTGGATCAAACCCTGGTGATGATGCAGAGTCTCAACCTCAATCAAGTCTTGTTGTTCATGCTGGACCAAACCTTGAACACATGGACTTTGAGGCCACTGATGCTTCAACCTAACAAAATCCTGAGCAAATAAATAAAGGGTTCATTGCAACTGCCTACCCTAAGGTTCAGGAGAATCTCAAGCTAACGGTTGAAGAACATGTGATTCTTGAGGAACCTGCTAGCTCTACAGGGACCTTGTCTTCTCTACAACACCTTACTAAAGACTTCAGCTTTGGCGATCAATTCTTCAATGATAAACCTTCTGATGCAGAAAATGAGAAGACAACTGCAGAAACCGAAGCTGAATTGATGGTGTCCATCACAATCCATCAAGACACGTCTGCAATCCCTCCTATGACATCACCGGTGATTGATCTCATTTCTAGACCTGATTCTCCTAATGAACATCGGCCACTACCAGCAATCGCAACCGCAACAGCAACAACAACAACGTCAATAACAACTCTTCCTTTACCACCTCAACCACAACAAAGCACCACAGATTCCATCTTGATAAAGCGCATCGGTGAGCTTGAACAACATATGGCGGATCTGATACAAGACAACTTAGCCCTGGAGGAAAGGATGGACAAACATGGGTCCAGATTGTACAAATTGGAGAATCTTGACATTCCCCATCAGGTGAGCAAAGCAGTGGATGAAATTGTCACGGATGCTGTTGACTGGGCTATTCAAGCTCCACTCCGGGATCGCTTTAGAGATTTGCCAGAAGCTGACATGAAAGAGATTCTTCACCACCGCATGTGGGAAACCAACTCCTACAAAGCTCATGAAGATCACAAGAAGCTGTACGAAGCTCTGGAGAAGTCAATGGACCGTGATCACTCTGACCAGCTCCTAACTGATTTAGCTGAAGCATGAAGAGAAGAAGAAAAAGTGACGTGATTCAACAAAAACACCACTTGGGTCTCACCTCATCAGCAACCCCCTCATCTACCACCTGTAGTCCTTCAGGAAACTTTCAGGAGTTTTGGTACTTTGGATATCTCAATTGCTCCTCCTCCTCCCAACTCCATTACCAACTAGGATGATCAGTCAAAAAGCACAAACTGCTCCTAAGCTCTTCGAAGACAGTTGCTTTTGCTTAGCTGAATTACGGCTTGAATGAATACTGACACATGACTCAAGCCGTTGTATCATCAATTCTAAAGATCTAATATTGATAATGATACAACTCCGAAAACAGGTACATTTGTCTGATGATGAAGACATCGGGAGTGAGCATATTCCCACGGTAAACTTGAGGCAAAGTTGGTGGAAGCCACTTACTGAAGACAGACCTGCTACACCCGAACCTGCTTGGTCCATACCATCATTTGACATGCCTGTCTTAATGAACAACTGGGCATTTGACTCTTGGATCCACTATGCACCTCCACAGGAGGAACCTCATTCTTGTATTTTTGACGGTGACATGGAAATATTTATAGACTGGTACTGTAAAAAGCAAGGGATCACTGAACTTACCCAAAAAGACCTAGAAGGCCCTGTATTTGAAACTGTCAAAGTCTTCCATCCAAATGTGATTCCTTCTCTTATAGTACCACATGGAGAAAGAATGACATTAAACTCCTACCGATCAAGGTGGACGATTGCAATCTCAGGTATAATGTCAACAAATACATACCCACCGGGTGGTCAGCCAGGGAAAGTCACAATTCAAGCTAACTTCTTCTTCAACAAAGATTTGGAGTATCTAAGATATGGTAGCAAAGGAGGCAGACCTGCATTGTCAATCTCGAAGATGAAAGCGGCGTGTTATCCTGATGTTGGTTTAGAGCAAATGGTACCCGATTAGATGTGGATTGAAGAAGAATGCAAGTATGACATTGCTGCTATGTATGGTATTTCTCACTGGTGGTTCCAAAGACAATGATTCTACATTGACAGACACACATCTGAGGGTGACCGCAAAGCCGTACGGACTCATATGCGCATTTTAAGTGAATTTTTTTTCCTTATATGGGTACGATTACATGAAGACGATCGTCCTTCGTAGAGATGATCTTAACGAATACATTATTGCGGAAAGGGACTTCAAATATTTGTACCTGAGTGACTTTGAAGATCTGTACTTATTGAATCTTCAAGGTCATATGAACCATCTTCCACCCAAAGATAAGAAGATCCTCTCTACTGCAGTCAACTTATGGATCAGAAACCTGGTTATCAGACAACAGGTAGAAGACTTCCAACTGGGGATTGAGAGCTACTAGACTCAGCTAAACCTTACCAAACCCCGATGGGATGCAACTAGTTTTGAGTTCAAGCACGACTTCACTATAATTGACTCTCCAAGAGCCGTCACATTTAGGGATAAATAATGGGTTCAGATGATCACGCGGTTCAATGAGATCTACAAGTGATGGCACTCTACAACAGATTGATAAGGCATTCGACTACCGGGTCAAGGAATTCAAGGTTAACCGGATGAATCTGGGTTTGAACATACGATTTTAGACAACGAAAGATGTCGATAGAAGTAAGGAGTCCATGTTTGCCATTTAGAAATGGCTTAAGACAAGGAGGATCTTCCGTAACCTGGAAAGCTTTATTGGTGGACGAATAAGAGAAGGAGAGTACAGACTTTTGTAGCGAACCGAATGACCACATCATCTCTACAATCAAGATCCATCTTTTGTTGGGTATATTTCTATATGTTGTTGTAATATGTACATTATAAAGTAGTGATTAAGACGTGTTTTGTATCAGTTTATTTGGTTTTCTGAGATTGTGTCAAATTTTGAAACCATTAGAACAAACTCCCAATAACTGACACGAAATTTGTCCCTCACTAATTGAGGGGAACATGAATATGTTCTATTATCGACTAGTATAAATTAGACATATTTTCTCCCAAATTTTCCTAAGTTAAATAAATTGAGATCTAAAATCTCAACGGGTTTGCAATTTTTGATCGGGGGAGAGAATGTGATTTTAATATGAAAATAAGATAAAAATGTAATCTTTTAGACTCAAGTGTAGGCTCTCCCATATGTGCTAAACTCTTTCGAATATCGATGCACATATTGAGGGGGAACGAATGGTGTATGATGGCAATTGTGGAAATACCAAAGACCGACCTTGTAATTACTTTATCAGAGTTATAAGGATGGTAAGGTTAGGTATTCGATCCTACGATCCTGCCAGAGCC
>BQNB010202222.1:0-10854 GCA_026074375.1 Tanacetum coccineum
CATCCACTAATCAGTATAAAAAGCTTCCGCATCCAGATTGCTCGCTTGATAATTCACCTTATTATAGAAGTGTTGGATTGAAAATGACCTTTGATCCTACAAAATCACCGCACTATAAATTGGTGGATGCTAGACGTACATCTTGTGACATTGATATACAAATTTATTCTTCAAAGACAGGCAATTGGAGTCTCTGCATGGACCATTTTAACTACTTTAGTTTTGATCATTTTGATAGTGCAATCTATTAGAATGATGCCTTACATTGGCTAGAAACTAAGAATAGGTAGCTTATGCATTGCAAATTAAATATTAAAGACCATGAGCATCCAATTATAACAACCATACAAATCCCTTAATGGGGAATGAACTTCCTTGAGTCTTATGGCTATATGGATCCAATGCTAATACTCATACAAATACCTCACTTATTGCATATGGAAGAGAAATTGTCTGAGTCGCGTGGGTGTTTGCTTCTTGTTTGTAGAGATGATATTGGCTCTAGCGAGTATACTATCTACGAGATGATGATATGGTGTTCTGTTTGGACGATTAGGTACCGTGTTGATACTGACGACTTTATGACTCCATTTCCCGAAGGTTGGTTGATTCAATCTACTGTTTGGAGCATTGTTTTAGGAGAAAGGGAATATGATTCTTTTTTGGTGATCAACTTATCTGGAAATGTTGTACAATATAACCTAATATCAAAGAATCTCCATGAGATCTATGATTCTGGATCTAATCAACTTGATGATAACCATGATGATGATGATGATGAGCTCCTTTAGCAATTTAAAGCTAAACATAACGTTTATGAGTTCATTCCATCTTTTACAAGTGTGTGATTTGCCGTCTTTGTGTAATGTTTGTTTGAAATTGCTATTAGATTGATTACGTTAGGTCTTTTGGGTCTATCCAAAGGCTGATTCAGTTTAGATAGCATTCTATGCTTTTGATTGTTCAAGCAATATATTTATAACTTTGACTTTTACTAGTCAACATGGGTGTACAAAAGTCAAAATGGATTAGGATGTGAACGCAAATTATTATGTATTTTTACTTTAAAAAGTCATTATGACCACATACTAGTAGAAGCACCATATGCAAAATGCACAAACAGTTAGTTATACTAACCATAATAAAGTTAATTATCCAAAAAAGCAAAGTTAAATGTACCAAGACCAAAATAACAATGTCAAAGTTACATGTTTTTTCAATAAACCAGAAGATGAACATACACCATCTTTACAAACACCTACACAAGCTTCATAAACACAAACTGAAGTTCCTACAACATCTTCCTTTTACCTTTCCTCATTACATCTGAAAGGTAAAAGGAAGATGTTGTAGGAACGAGCTACCCTGGTTTACGTCTAGAATCTTTTTATGTTCCCAAGTAGAATCAGAGCTACGAGTATCCTCAGAGCTTGACTTTAAGGTATCATCAGAGCTAACTTGAAAAGGGTTATGACCAGAGCTTTTATCAGAGGTAGCTTGAAAAGGGTTATAATCAGAGCTTTCATCAGAGGTAGCTTGAAAAGGGTTATAATCAGAGCTTTCATAAGAGGTAACTTAAAAAGGGTTACTATCACAGCTTTTACCATAGGTAACTTGAAAATATTTATAATCACAGCTTGTGTCTGATTCAATAATTATGACCTCTGCCAATAAGATATGATTGGTAAACTTAGTTTCCAAATCCACATTGCTTCAATTCAGGTTATTTCCTAAGGTACATTAAGCTTAAAGGGGTGCTTGGATGAAATCAGCTTGTTTCCTAAATTAAGTTACTAAATGTACATTGGTTCAGTACAACTTATTCAATAAGACACATTTAACTTAAAAGGGTGTTTGGATTAAATCAATTATTTCCTTAACTTAGTTTCTTAAGGTGCATTGGTTTGAATTCAGCTTATTTCATAAGGTACTTTAAACTTAAAGGGGTGTTTGGATTAAATAAATTGTCTCCTTAACTTAGTCTACTAAGGTTTAAACTTAGTTTCCTAATTACTATATAGAGTAAATTACCCTCCCTAACAATCTAATACATATGCAATATGCTCAGAAAGAACTATTACCTCTTTCCATCACCATTTTCTCTTTTCCCTTGTTAATATCCATTATCTGTTTTTTAAGATGTTTTCTAACTTTCTCAATCCTCTATTCAAGAAGCTCTAGAATCTTCAATTCTGTTACATTTCTTTTGACATCTACACATATACCAAAAACTCAATACATAAGCCACAACTAAAATGATAGGTAAAATAACAAAATAAGAACAAGTGGCAAAATTGTAACCTTTGCCCCTTTTATGTTCTGAATATTTCATTTTTAGTCCTTTGACTATTTGACTTTCGTTAGTTTATTCTGGTATTGTACCGTGTTGACGGTGGTGATTTTGTTGAGAATTGTGGTAATTTGTGGTTATTTGTGAATAATATTCCTTTTTAGAGGTTATTATTATGTTATTTGTATTTCGAGTGGTTTGACCTGTGAATTTTAAGAAATGCTGAAAAACGAGTCCTAACACGTCCGTTAATGTCCAAATGAGTTTTAAAGGGTTTAAAGTGTAAATATGTCATGTAAATACTCTAGGTTAATGGAAAAGTATTTTTAAGGTCAATAAAAATGCTAATTATGACTGTGAAATTCGCTACCATCTTGGTAAGGCAAATGCGGTGGCTGATGCCCTAAGTAGGAAGGAAAGAGTAAAACCTAAGAGAGTTAGAGCTATGAATATGACCCTTTAGTCGAGTATCAAGGATAGGCTATAGGTATTGGTGGCCTGGAATAAAAAAGGACATAGCTGAGTATGTTAGTAAGTGTTTGACTTGTTTGAAGGTTAAATCCGAGCATCAAAGGCCATCTGGCTTGCTCTAGCAACATGAGATCCCATATGGAAATGGGAAGGAATAGCTATGGATTTTGTGAGCAAGTTGCCTAGGACTAGTAGTGGGCATGACACAATCTGGGTCATTATGGACCGGTTGACCAAGTCTTCTCATTTTCTACCTATGCGTAAGGATTATAAGATTGATAGATTGGCTAGATTGTATTTGAATGAGATAGTTGCTAGACATGGTTTTCCAATCTCGATCATATCGGATTGTGATAGTCGTTTAACATCAAGGTTTTGGCAGTCAATGTAAGAAGCTTTAGGAACTCGGTTAGACTTGAGTACGGCTTACCACCCTCAGACCGATGGTCAAAGTGAGCGTACTATTCAGACTTTGGAACACATGCTTAGAGCGTGGGTCCTGGACTTCGGAGGAAGTTGGGATGTTCATCTTCCATTGCTTGAGTTTTCGTATAACAATAGTTATCACTCTAGTGTGAGATGTGCTCGTTTGAGGCATTGTATGGTAGAAAGTGTCATTCGCCAATTATGTGGGCTGAGGTTGGAGAAGGTTAGTTGATAGGACCTGAGTTAGTGTAAGAGACTACTGAGAAGATCTCGCAGATTAAGGATAGACTTAAGGCTACGTGTGATCGTCAGAAAAGTTATGCTAATAAGAGAAGGAAGCCTCTAGAGTTTAGTGTAGGTGACTATGTCTTACTCAAAGTGTCGCCTTGGAAAGATGTGGTACGCTTTGGGAGGAAGGGGAAATTAGCTCCAAGATTTGTTGGACCTTTTGAGATTGTTAAGAAAGTAGGCCTCGTAGCCAATCGGTTAGATTTTCCTGAAGAGTTAGATGATGTTCATGACACGTTTCACGTGTCAAACCTTAAGAAGTGTTTGGCTGATCTAACACTACAAGTGCCCTTGGATGAAATCTAGGTTAATGCTAAGTTAAATTTTATGGAAGAGCCTATGGAAAATTTAGAAAGAGTGTTTAAGAAGTTAAAGCGGAGTAGAATTGCCATCGTCAAGGTTCGGTGGAATTCGAAACGTGGACCTGAATTCACCTGGGAGCGTGAGGATCAGATGAAACTGAAGTATCCACATTTGTTTATGTAATGTTAGTAGTGGAATTTCGGGGTTAAAATTCTTTTAAGGGGGTAGAATGTAACCTTTACCCCTTTTGTGTTCTGAATATTTCATATTTAGTCCTTTGACTATTTGACTTTTGTCAGTTTATTCAAATATTGTACCGCGTTGACAGTGGTGATTTTGTTGAGAATTATGGTAATTTATGGTTATTTGTGAATAATATTCCATTTTAGTGGTTATTATTATGTTATTTGTATTCCGGGTGGTTTGACCCGTGAATTTTGAGAAATGCTGAAAAACGAGTCCTGACACGTCCGTTAATGTCCAAATGAGTTTTGAAGGATTTAAAGTGTAAATATGTCGTGTAAATACTCTAGGTTAATGAAAAAGTATTTTTAAGGTGAATAAAAATGCTAATTAACTTTGGGGGAAAGTTTACGATCAATTTTTACGAGTATTTAAGTGATCCCGACACGAAAAAAAAGAACCGAAACCCCTCCTAGGATTCTAATCTTGACGTGTAAGCCTAAGGGGACAAGGAGGCATGAAATTAGCTCCTTTGTCTAGCATTGTATACATTATATTCCATTTTGCAACCAACACTCCATTCATTCCATTTTAGTTTTAAAAAAAAAACACACACTTGTATGTGTGTGTGTGTGTGTGTGTGTGTTCGTCCGCCACCCAAAACCACCACAAACACCATAAATTTTCCAACTTTAATCAAGAACGAGATACTACGAGTTGATACGAGTATTTGGGTATTTATTTAAACAACGTTTGGGTTGTCCGGTTCGCGTCGAAATCTATACTTTTGAAGATTTTCTTGTAAGTTTCTAAATTTAAATTTTGTTTGTCCTTTTGGGTTTATATTGATGCATAGATGTTAGTTGTACAAGTTGATCGTCGTAAAAATCAATTTTTGGAAACGAAATGGATAAAAAGGGTGCGTTTGGATGCGTTGAACAAAGAAAGAAACAAGAGGGTTTTGTAGTTTTGATGTTGTGGTCGTGATGGTTGAATAACATATGTTGCTAAATAGCTTATTTTGGATAATAGCTTGTATAGCTTATTTTGTGGGCTTTTCGTAACTTATTTTGAGCTTATATGCTCACGTCACCTATAAAAATCACAAGAGAAGTGATTTTGATTATTTCCGTGGTATGGCGTATGTTTTTGGACTAATATTATAGCTTATAGTGGTAACCAAATACGATACGTAGCTTACTAGCTTATTTTCAAGCTTAAATATATGTATTGTGAAGCTTATGGACTCACGACCCAATAAGCCCATTTAAGCCGTGGCTTATGGGAGGGCTTATTGTGGTCCGGATTATTTTCTACATATTAGTATGAGCTTATGTATATAAATGGGCCTTGGTTTTGGGCTTGGATCGTATTTTGGAAGTATAAATACCTTAATAGACCCTTGTTAGGTCTTAAAGCCCAATAAGCGATATTTAGTCATTTTAAGAGTTTTTGACGGACTTTTGAAAGTGAAATGTATTTACGAAGTGATATTGAACGTTATTTGGGGAAAAATGTTTTAGTAAACGTTAAAGATTGAGATTTTGAAATTTTGTCGAAAAGTGTCAAAATGGTGAAAATTGTTGAAATTAAAGTTTGAAACCTTGGAAAACGTTATATAAACGTAGGGGTCATGTCGAAATTTCGTAAAAATTTATACTTAGAAAATTTTACTTAAGAACATGATTTTTGGTTTTAAATAATAAAACATTATTTTATTATTCTAATAAATTCACTAAAAGACGAAAAATATAATTTTTCTCAAAACCTCTCTAATATGCTTTTTATGAGTAAATGTTTCGTTTTCAACCATATTATGATTATTTTATGGAAACTAAGGGTACCGAATGGACTTATCGAGATATATTTATAATTATTTATTATAAATATTTATTTATATTACTTAGCTATTTTCTTTAAATAGTATAAGTATCATTGAGCTATCGGATTGATAAGATATTTTGGGATGAGACGTCAACCATCACACCACTAAATTGTTATGGGTAATTGTACAACGCATCTAGCCTCTATGCATCAAACGTGAAGACTGTTTTGGAAATAAATGATTTAATGGGACATTAACTAGACTAGGTCGTGTGCGGACGTCGTTGCATTTGCTTGTGTGATTGAGATTTGGTTGCTTAAGACTTGCTTGAGGTGAGTTCTCGTAGCCCCATTTTTCTACTGTTTTTCCGTTGGAGGAAAATGATACTCAAATGTGTTTTGAACTGTTTTGAAATTTGACTGTGCGAAAATGGTTTTGTTTATGGGGACAATTATGTGCTTATGATTGCTATGTGAATATATGTGATGTGATTTTACTTGCGTGTACTGTGTGTCATGGTAAGGGTTTTGGTTTTAGGTTATGTCCTAATATAGTGCTCAAGCTGGTAGGCCATTTAGGTGCGTAAGTGACATATTTGCAACTTGACTAGCGGTGATGCTAGGATGGTTCGACTAGCGGGTAAGATAGGTCGAGTTTACATGATTAGCGAGGATGCTAAGTCATGGGTGATTCTCATATATTCACTATCATATTGCACTTTTGTCTACTGTTTTGAGATATTGGCACAACTTTTGGGTTTAAGGTCAAAGAAAGGAGGAATGACTGTAGTTTTAAATGATAATAATGAATTAATTCCTTCTCGCACAGTTACAGGATGGCGAGTTTGCATCGATTACCGTAAACTTAATGATGCAACTCGAAAGGATCATTTCCCCCTTCCCTTTATCGATCAAATGTTGGAGCGTTTATGTGAAAATGAATATTGCTGCTTTTTTGATGGATTTTCAGGATTCTTCCAAATTCCAATCGCACCCGAAGATCAAGAAAAGACAACATTCACCTGCCCTTATGGGACTTTGCTTACCGAAGGATGCCTTTTGGGTTATGCAACGCACCAGCTACCTTCCAAAGATGCATGACGGCAATTTTCCACGACATGGTGGAGGACTTTATGGAAGTATTCATGGACAACTTTTCGGTATTTGGTAATTCTTTTAATTGTTGTCTAGCTAATTTAGATAGAATGCTTGCTAGGTGTGAAGAAACCAACCTGGTGCTGAATTGGGAAAAATGCCATTTTATGGTAAAGGAAGGAATTGCTTTAGGACATAAAATTTTGGGGGCAGGTATTGAGGTTGATAGAGCTAAAATAGATGTGATAGCTAAGTTGCCATACCCAACAAATGTAAAAGGAGTTAGAAGTTTTCTGGGGCATGCTGGATTTTATCGAAGATTCATAAAACACTTTTCCATGATCTCTAAACCAATGACAAAACTTTTGATGAAAGACGTGGAATTTGATTTTTCTGGTGATTGCAAAAAGGCATTTAATATTTTGAAAGAAAAATTAACCACCGCGCCTATCATAATTTCGCCCGATTGGAACATACCATTTGAATTGATGTGTGACGCTAGTGATTTCGCTGTTGGAGCCGTTTTGGGACAAAGAATAGATGGGAAATTTAAACCTATCTATTACGCCAGCAAAACATTACACCACCACTAAAAAATAACTTCTTGCAGCTGTTTTCTCCTTCGATAAGTTTCGTCCCTATCTTGTCTTATAAAAAACTATTGTCTACACTGATCATTCTGCTTTGAAGTATTTATTTAGTAAACAGGACGCCAAACCAAGGCTCATAAGGTGGGTTCTGCTTCTTCAAGGGTTTAACATCGAGATTAAGGATAAAAGAGGGGCTGAAAACTTAGCTGCGGATCATTTGTCGAGACTTGTGAACCCCAACTTAGGAACATTCATGGAAGAAGAAATTGCTGATGAATTTCTTGGCGAACATCTTATGGTATTAAAAATTGAGCTTAATAACGATGAGCCATGTTATGCAGACTATGTTAATTATCTCGTTGGAAAAATTGTGCCTCCGAATTAGACACACAAAAAAAAGAAGAAGATTTTTCTCTTAAGTGAAGAATTATTTTTTGGATAAACCGTACACATTCAAGCTATGCCTGGACAATATAATGAGACGATGTGTTATTGGAAACAAATTTTGAAAATGTTTGGTCACATTGTCATTCTGGACCAACTGGGGATCATCATAGTGCGTTGGTGACTGGAAGAAAAGTTTACGAATCTGGATTCTTCTGGCCTACTATCTTTAAAGATGCCAAAGATTACATAATGAGATGTGATGCATGTCAGAGATCAGGAAAACATATCATCAAGAAGTGAGATGCCTCAAAACATTATTTCAGGTATGTGATGTATTTAATGTTTGAGGCTCTTTGGACTTTATGGGACCATTTCATCATATCTCGAAGGGTTAATACAAATCATATCTTCGTGGCAGTTGATTATGTATCAAAATGGGTTGAAGCTCAGGCACTTCCTATGAACGATGCTCGCGTGGTGATTAAATTTTTAAGAAGGCTATTTGCAAGATTTGGAGTTCCTAAAGCGTTAATTAGTAATCGTGGACACAATTTCGTAAACTCTCAGTGGGAAATAAGCCTTACTGATAATATGGAGTAGTAACTTCATGAAGTGTCAATACATCATAACACCCAGTCATTCAAATAGGCAAACCGAAAAAGTGAACATATAGAGCTATTAAACGTTATCTAGGATATGATCAGTTGGTAAGTGTAATCCTGAAGAATTTGTCCAAAAAGTTAGATACGATGCCATTATGGGCATTCAGACACCGACCTACAAAATGCCACAGGATTACCACCCTTTTAGATTAGTTATGGAAAAGCTTGTCAACTTGCTTGTAGAGAATCGAACTTAAAGATATTGGGTGGCTAAAACAATTGTAATCGGTTCTCACCAGCTAAAAGCAAGCAAAAAAACCTTGTTTCATAGAACATTTAATGAACTTCTGATGAAATTAAGGGATGCGTGCATACCGATGAACACACCGGATCTACATGGAAGAACTAAGAAAATGGCATATTCTCTAGGGGAGGGGGGGGGGGGTGGGACAGGGCGGCGGGGGGGGGGGACTTCGAATGGGGACAAGATTTGGAGGTTAGGCAGACTTGGTATTGCATGTTTTAACTCTAGATTCAAGATGCATACAGGGTTACAGTGTGGCTTCTTAAATCGAGGTGATTACGGTCCAAAATGTCAGGTTTAAAATAATGTATATCCATATGGGACCGTAGATAATCATAGTTTAAAACAAAGTCAAGCTTTCAATGTTAATGGGACATCGATTAAAAAAGTACCATAACGAAAGACACATTGATAACGGAAAGATAAAGGAAAGTGGGAGATATTCGTAAGAGATTCAATCGATGTGAAGTGATAGAGAAGAATAAGTCACATAACTTAAAGACTTCGCTCTGGAAACAAAAGGGCTATTCGGAGAACAACCAGAAATGTTATTTAATTTTATCGAGTCTGTCTTCCCTCAGTCATCAATACGGCGTATCTCCGCTCCATACAATATGACAGTATTGATTGTACTGGACGTTAATCATTCTTATCTTTTTATTGCACTTTTAAAAAAACATTATTGTCAGTTTTACTAGACCGGATTATTCGGCGTATTCATGCACATGATATGGCGTATTCACCAGACTGACCCGTATTTAGTTTGTTTAGTTTAGTTTAAATTAACCGTAGCTACCAAGATAGGAATGCACGTGTTTTTCCTATATTTTACAAGACCTCGTGAAAGAAATATCGACGAATATTGGTGGAGAATTTACAAATCTGGAGATCTTGAAGTGTTGTAGTCTTGAAACTTCAAGGCGGCTGTTCAACATGAATTTTTTCTTAATAAATCTACATGAAGAATATACTGAGAAAATATCAAGGGAGTTTCTCATTCTATTTCTTTTTAATTCCCGTATTTAATGTTTTATCTATACAACAAGGACGTTGTATAATTCAAGTGGGGGATGGAATTAGAATGTTTACTTTTCCTAATTTTCACACTAAAATGCTTAAATTATGCTCAAATTTAAAAATTTTCAAGCATACTTTTTTTGGGTAAATGGTTTCCTCGGTAAATAGTATTACACCAAAAAAGCTTTTAAGTACAATGGATATAGGTGATGTCCTATATCACAGCCCGTTACATGGGCAACAAGCATGCACATCAAGTGCAACATACCAAAAACCAACATAAGAGTGACATGCCACTCTTATGAACTACCAATGAAGAACAAACGTCTTCGCACAAACATAAACTAGGAAAATTCCAAAGTACATAAACACATTACTAGCGTATTCTTCCTAATTTAACTTGCCTCAATGGGAGACATTACCGCACCCATCGAACTTCCATTACTTTCTATCATGACCATTGAACGGATAGCATATTAATTTGCAAATCAGCACTTGCTCAGAATTGAGCTTCAAATCCGTCATAAAAACCAAAATCCATTAAAAGAGATGGAGACTTCCACAGCCATCAGGCTTATCTTAGATACCCCATGAACCCCATTAGCTTGTAGACTAAATCAGAACACCATACATGATCAAATCTGGAAGAAACAGATTTAAACACTGTAACATCTTACGACAAACCCTTAAATGGGTTTTAAATCAATGAGAAACCAGATCCATGGTGATTTCAATGCACAACATAAATTCCACAGTTAAAATTCACGCAGCAACTTCCAACTCGAAACCCTAAACAATAACTGAGTGAGATTGTTACAAGGATCTACGGAAACCCATACAGATCCTACTTCCATGATAACCAATTCGCTGCTACATTCATTTACCACGAATGGCTAATAGGAATCCCTAGCTCCAGTCAATAAAACCAAATGACCAGCTTCCACTCTCTCTGCACCCACGGCTAATTTCTGAAACAACACCACGAACCAATATGATCCCAAGAACCCTACTTATCAAGGTTACACCATCAGAAGGTCTTTTCAAGAATATTAAACAACCAAAGGCCATAAACAT